>JAODKE010000111.1:77776-95137 GCA_026779605.1 Mormyrus hasselquistii | reverse complement strand
GTGGGGGGGGGGCTGTTTACATTGTGCACATGAAATCTCTGAGTCATCTGAGGCATGTCGAATGGCACGTATTCGCGACACAGTCGGCAGGGAACGGTCTGGTGCGTAAGAAGGAGCGCGGAGGGCTTGTGGATCGCAAATATGCCACAGTCGGGGTTAAGCCCACATAAACCATGTAAATAAGGACCTGGAAACAAACACAGGTGTCAGGGGATTACACTGCATGCCTGTCACTTTTATTTGGACTTTCACCCAAAATATTATGTAACACAAAGCCATTCTTATGAGGCTAAGATGTGCTTAAGATAGAACGTGTCCTTCAAACTGTAAGAGCTTGGCTGGCTGCTCCAGATCTCTGCTCAAGGAAGGGGACACTGAAGAGGAGAACTGACTAAGGACAGCGAGAGAAACATTCTAGAATGTGCTGTCATGAGTCAGTCAATACATGTTAAGCTAAACGGAAAATTAGTCATATCTCATTTTTCCCCTTTCCTGTTTTATTATTATTGGTAAGGGTAGTTCTTGAGAAAAACCCTTGACTGACAATGCGACGTGAATAGTATTCAGCAAAATAAATAAAGTGACTTTCAAGGAACGTATCCTGTTTTCCAATAAAAGATTATGGCAAAGAAGCACACAACGCAATGCAGTTAATAACAATGTTGCAACAGGAATAAGTGATGGTCTGTTAGTGACATTCGATCTTACTGTACAAAATTCCCATGATGAAGTGTCATTATGAATATTTATATATGTGTTGTATTACGATTTGAAATGTAGAAGTTGTGCATCATAACTAGTTATAACAAGTACAGTGCATCCTCCCAGACAGACCAAAAGTGCAAAAATTGTATAAGATATAATATAGGAGTAACCAGCCTATTTAAAAATAAAACATCAGTAAGATGTCTGTATACTTTTACTTATTTTGATTATCGCAAATCACAGTAATACAAAAATATTTGAAGGAAAATGTTGCGGAACAAAGCTTAAGAAAAGCAGGGCATTGTGAGGTAGTCCATGTGAGAAGCAAAGCATTGTGGGACAGTGCACAAGAGAAGCAGAGCATTGTGGGATGGTGTACATGACATGCAAACCATTGTGGGACAGTGCATAAGAGAAGCAGGGCATTGTGGGAAGGAGTGACTCTCAATATGCATACTTGACTGTACTTGTGTTCTCGTGTACCCTTTTTACATCGTCTTCCACTGCCGACCACCAGATCCAATACCAAGAACCCAAGATCAGGGGATGGTAAAAATCAACAGTCCAAATATCAAGGAAGTATTGGTTGCATCCTCGCCAATGAGAATAATCCCATGATTCATTGCATGCTATTACAAAGGAAGGAAGAAGAAGACTTGAACCATAACTGTACTGCCTTAATCAGAGCTATGTTTCTATCTAGGATTTTCCTGCTGTTTTTCATTTTTTTGGCTCATAAGTCTGCTGAACTGGAATGGGTAACACCCCCGTGTAGTGTTTTTACAGAAATAAATATGAATATTTTAAGTGTAGACTTTATTTGTGGAAAAAAGCACATGTAATCATACCAGGAATAGTCATTTATACTGGACATTTTGATTATCTGTCATTATTATATACTACGATAAATACTAAGAAAATTACGTATGGGGTAATCAGTTGGGCGTACAGCGTAGCGGAGTACAGAAGTACACATCTGTCTCAGTCCACTATTGGTGCATTCTTTGTCCATGTGCTCTTGCGAGATCATTCTGAGAAGGCAACGTAGCAAGACCAGTCTTGCCAAGGCCACAAGTACAATCTTTGCGTTCTCGGTATTCGGATTCACTCATGATGTACATGAGATGCAAAGCATTGTGGGACAGGGCATAAGAGAAGCAGGGCTTTGTGGGATGGGGTACTTCTAGCATCAAGAACACATAAATTGTATTTGTGTTCTTGGTAAGAGCAGTCTTGCTAACATGCCTCCCAAGAACATACTAGGGATGCAATAAATTGCAGGATTGTTCTTGTTGGCAAGGATGCAACTTATACATCCTCTGCAACGGATGAAGAACAACATTCAGGGATTTTTCTCTCCATACTTTTGTTCCTAAGTATTAGAACTGTACTTTGGGAATGGAAGATAACATCAAACGGGCACATAAGATCACAAGAACAATTATACATATTCATAAACACCCTTGGTACACATGAGCATTGTGGGATAGTGCATAAGAGAAGCATTGTAGGATACAATGCATTGTAGGATAGTGCATAATTAAAGATGGGCATTGTGGGTCAAAACATCAAAGCTCTGGGACAGTGCACATAGGAAGCATGGAATTGTAACATGGTGCATGTTTTGGAAGCAGGAATGTTAGTGTCAGGATACGGCCAAGTGAATGACGTCTCATGTGTACTCTGTAGACCTCTGTAGTCGCTAGATGCTTTTTACAGCAGCATCAGATACTGTAAGAATCATACAGCAGATCCTGAGAGCATCTTTGTTTTGTCCTGCTGCAATCTGGTACTGACTGTTTCCCTGTCTAGTGCCCTGTTTCCTGGGATAGGCTCCGGGTCCCCTGTGACCCGATACTTAATGCACGGCTGGACGCTGACTTTCTCATTGTTTGTCGTTACCTGGTGCCTCTTCCCAAGCTTAGGATGAAACTCCAAATAACTTCCCAGGTCTTATAATGGGATCAAAGCTCCCAGTCCAAAGACTCCTGAGCTACGGGAAGTAGTCAGCTTGGAGGGTGGTCCTGCCTTCACCGGTTTAGCGTAGATGTAAACGTAAATGTCAGACAGGTGCCTGGGAATCCTGCTTTGTTTGGAATAATGGAGATACTTGTGGCTCAGTGGGGATCTGGCAGGTGTGGAGCTGAAGTCCATGACGGACAGAAAGAGTCTGAGTCGCACATTCCCGCAGGCCCTCTACAATCTCCGTGTAGGAGGAACTGAAACAGACATCGACCGCTGTGGCGGAAATCACAGTGAATCACCACATAACATATTTTCTCCGCGTGGCATCCACGATGGTCAGTGGCTTGACGTATCTGCCTCTTTCTCTTTAAATAACTTCTCTCCCTAGTGCTTGCAAAGACATAGGAGAGGTTTACAACCTTTTTATCAAAGGTCTCCTGGTTAACCACAAAGTCACCAACATCCATTCCTGTTTCCAACCAGAGTCCAACAACGTGATGTTAGAACACTTCGAAATCTTTTGATTTGGATCTGTTGCTTAAATGACCTCAAGTCTTGTGGTTTTGAAATGACCACATTTTAATGAATGGTCAATTTTTTCGTTACACTTTACTGAGTCACGTTGCAACAAAAAGGCAAAGAGTTGCAAAAGACCTTTTTTTTCATATTATTGTTCTTTGCTAAATACATAGAGACGTATAACCACCACTACCACCCCCCTCCCTCCCCCCCCCCCAAAAAAAAAGTAATTTCCAGTAGTGTCCTACTTGATATATTAGGAGCAATTATGAAGTGTACGCTATGTATTACAGTTCTGTGGAACTGGGCTGTGAGTAGTTCGCGTGCGAGTAAGATCTCATGGACTGGCTTGGGGGACATGCTGCAGCATTACACTGTGACCTCAAGGGACAAACATTCCAGAATCACAGACAAAGGGCACTGCATCATGTGACAGTGTGTGCAGTCTAATTCACACAGCACAAGATCAGTTCATACAGCACACCATTAGGTCTCGCTCAGCTGCTGGGATTTAAGTGCGGGCTTCATGGAGCTAAGCCTCAGACTCGCACAGTTACATTTTAATTTAATTCATATATGATATACCTTAATTATGTGTACATAAAACATAACTTTAAGAAAAAAATGTAATTGATATTAGCAATTTACAGGACAAATACATCAATATCAGTTCTGTTTGACTGCTAGAAAATTAACTTTCAAGCATAAACAGCATAAACATAAAGGCAGTCTATTTTTGGTGATATTATGATGCAAATTGCATTGTATTTTGTAATTTCAAAGTGGGTGCGCAGTAAGACTCATTGCCTATTGCAGAGGTGGCCTGTTTCACATTTATGTCAGCCAGTAGACATCATCAAAGCTAATGTATTACATGTCCTCTTTGGGCTTCATCTGGGGGAAATCAGGCTCTGATTCTAGACCCTTTATGACCGTTTGGCTCGGCAGCTAAGACACAGCGGTATTCTCATATACCGTTATCTCATACGTATCGCATGCTATTATCGGTGTTTTACTTCACGACTTTTTTTAATCTGTTCAAACGTGGCAGTCCATTTAAAATCTAGCGTCCCTTTGTGAATTGATAAAAATAGCAGTCGGAGAAATGCACCGTCATTTAATTGAAGCAGTGTTTTTAATCCACACAGATATGTACGCATATTGAATTATTTGAACAAAGTCCATCTGAACATGTTTTATTCCCAAATGATTTTCTCCCTTTTTTATGGAGCGCAGCGGTCAGTTTGTGCACTATTACAGAGCCATTTTGTTAGCGTTACGGGTGCCCCAGAAAAGAGTTTGATATCCGCCAGTTTCAGCACCTCGGACAGCGTCGTGCACGCCGTGAAGTTTTGTGTAAGCGCTTCCAAATAATCGAGGTTTATTGTCAAAGTATGTGCCAGATTACTGTTTACTTCAGGATTATTACAGAATTCAACAACAACAGCAATAATAATCATGATAATTGTAATACAAGGAAATCCGCCACGTTGTCTTTTTTCCTTAATAATTTTTATCTGTACTATTTGATTCAAATTTATTGCGCATTAGTGTTTCTGTAACCGTAAGTCATGCCATTTATTGTGCTCGACATAAAAATCATTCTTATATGTGTTAGACATAAAACAAGTTTTAAAGTACAAACTATACGAAAGTAAACTTTATACCACATATTGTATACATATATAGGCAAAAAATAGTTTGTTTTTTAACTCTTGTCCTGAGCATAACGCACTGAGCGTAAACTCGGAAACTCGAAAATATTAGTTTATTTTATTAAAATATACATTACAATCTGCGACATTCATTTTCGGTGCTCTGGTTGTTTACTCATGCATTTTAATTGTAAAAAAAAACTTAGGGTGCGAATAGTTATATGGAGCAATAAAACAGATTACGGTCCTGAACATACTGAAAAAAATACTTACATGTGAAATTCCGTTGTTTACAGCATTGCATCCAGAGCGAATGAGTTCATCTAATTAGTTTAACAATTTCCACATCACATCAAATACAGCCATGTCGAATTGTGTTTTTTTCCTTGGGAAATCCTGGACAACATCCTTTTAATTTTTTTTCAGCTTTTTAAATAGAACAGCAGGATTTCTGTCATTTAACTGCGTCATGGGGAGATTTTAAATGGATATTTCAGTTGTTTGATCCTTTTCATACTGCAAGCTCCAGAAAAGATTCATTCCGGCGAGTTTGCTGAATTGAAAATTTGCAATAGCTCTCCGATAAGATAGACTGACACTTGCGGTTAATACTGATCCTAAAACGGGCGTTGTGCCCTCAAAATCTCCACTCCCAGTTTTTTACAGCTGTCAGTTCAGCACGAGAGAGACCTTACAGGCGCACCACTGTATCGCCGGCGATTATCTGTGGGCGACGCAGGAAATGTGATGTCCCCCCCTTAAACCCTGATCTCTGATGTGAGGAAGTCCGATGCTCGAAAGCTACACCTACTCTAAACCGCTGAACATTTCTGCAGAATGGCATTATTACCTAAATCCATCTCCGTGTCTAAGGAAGAAGTCCGTCCTGCCCGCAGCTGAGATCATAAAACGTCTTGTTAAAACAGAATTGGGCTGCAAAGAGGGACTTGGACAGCATATGATTTACGAAACGACCACAATGTCTGTGATAGCCTTTAATCTGATTATAGTTTATACTGACTGTGAGCTGCTTTTAGTTTGCATCATTTATTTTGGCTGAAATATTAATTTTTAATGACATATTTGCTTTGAAAAAGACACTAACGTTTGATATATCTGTCATCTCATGTGAAAAAGAGACTCAGCATTAGAGACAAATAAGCTTTCCTACTAATGGTTCCTCTAACAAGGTTAAACAAGTATAAACAAGGTTTTGCTCTTAGGAGTTACTTTATTGCAATTTGAATGCAGCGTTCTTAACAAGAGTTAGTAAACAGAATTAGCGAAAGTAAATGACCTCACAGCAAATATTTGCAATAGTGAATATGTGAACACGTTGATATGTGAAGTTCAACAAGACAAATGCAATAGAAAAACTGAACTACATACTCCATCTGGTGGCAAAGCGATGGTCTTTTCTCGACAACAAAATGGCGTTGTCCAACTTATAGATGTTAAATTTCCGCACAACCTGTTGTTCCTTAATACACTTGTTGACTAATGAAACTTGTATTTCCCCAATAACCAATCGTTCAAGTGGACATCGCAATTAGTACTTTTATAAGGGTCGTCAAACTTAGTAAAATCCCATAGAAGTACGGAACCATGTGAAAACATACACTTTTGCGTCAGGTTCAGTGTGTGAAACACAAAATGTGCGGTTTTCACTAATGTTGGTGTTTCATTATGGGAAAATGTTAATATGTATTTTTAAATGCAACCAATTGCTTCCATCACTGAACCGATGCTGTTTTTCGTTTGTGGAGTTGATGCGAGTGCAATTAGAAACGCATTTAAAGTAAATTTCTACGGGATTGCTTCCATTAAACGGAAATAGATCTAGCATGACTCAATTAGTATTATTTTTATGCTGAGTGTTTTCAGAACCCCTCACAAAGAAACACGAGGAGTTTCATGTTACGACACGTGCCGGGGGCTCACTAATGCTGCGAGTGGACACGATTCATCGCACGTGCCTGATATGATACATGCACCATATATTTTTTTCAAATTCAAACGGCTTTAAAACGTGTCATGGACATACATATATGATTACACGGAGGCGTATTGTTGAGTTGTCTCTTTATAACTCTATGCATAAAGTTTTCACGTTCTTTCCGTGTGGATTATCAGACTCAGAAAACTTTATTATACCGGAGTTAATTGTTCTCCGGGTACTCTGTTTTCCAACGAAAGTCCAACGACATGAGGTTAGACTAATTGGCGTCTCTTAATTGTGTGTAGTCCATGATCGTGTGTGTAGCCTATGTATATAACGCGCACATAGGCCTACACATACATGCATATGTGTCTGCGTGTGTGTCTATAAAAGCACATATTGATCAATATGTAAACATATGAGGAAATGGCTAAATAAATGGTTCAGATTGCATTAGTAGGAGCCTTAATGCACCTTTTCGAGCAGACGGCGCGTTCCCGCGGCGCTATCCATCAAGGCCCAGGTACCCAGAGTAGTCCAAAAAGAACGTTATTTCATTCAGCCAATCAACTAGACCGCATTCGTTTTTTCTTACACCAAAAAGAAATATATAACGCCTGTATTATCATTGTACAGGTAGCAATTACAACAAAGTTTAACACATAATGTGTAATATCTCCAAAACAGAGCAGACGTAAGCATGTGCCGTTCAGGTAAGGTAAAATTACTGTGTACAGTATAATGACAGAGGTGCATTAGGCTACCAAAGTATTGATGATATAACTAAAGTAATAGTATAATTATATTAATAACAATAATGTGGTAATAGCAGCGACTGTAATGGTGATTATAATAAATGAATTGTTCAGCCTAGTAATGACTGGGAAAAAGTTGTTCTTTAGTCCAAAAGTGCAGGCATGAATAATCCTGGGGCGCCTTTCCGATAGCAGCAGTGCAGAGAGGCAGGGGTGCCGTTGGTCTCCTGTGAAATTGTGGCCCTCTGCAGGCAGATCTTGTATATGTCATGCAGGGTAGGTGAAGCTGGGTCCTGTGCTTTTCTGGGCGCTAGTAACGACTCCCTGCAGTGTTCTTTAACCAGCAAAGGATCTGGCGTACCACAGAAAGATCGATACTATGTCATCGAGACGTGTAGCGGCTGATGTGCCGTCTTAACCAAAACGGCGGAGCTCGCTGTCCGTTAGCCGTTCCCTGCGGTTCCCCGAGTTTTGACATTGGAACCCCTCTTCATCAAGTAACCGTGATGATGTCGACTACAGAGTGAACTCACCACTACCTTTCCTGACGTCACAAAGGCGTGGACTTCGTATTCCCACAATTGATTCCATTTAAATAAACTATTCTGAAGATTTTAGCAATGCTCTCTTTCAAATTTGTATCAGTGAGATTACTATATCATGTATATAACTTTATTATTAGTAAAACTAAGTTAATACTTAAATATAAATAGTAAAATATAAAAGATCTGGAGAAGATTAATAAAATGTGCAAAATACTATGGTAGGAATAAAAAGTTGAGAACTCTTTGTTATGTTTAATAAAATAAGGCAGCAGACTAGCAGGGCATCGTAAAGAATAAAAAATCATTGCATTTATTATGACTGTAGGTGTGGTATATTTCCTGGAGAAATCCCATTCCTCTATCAACAGCTTTGCCTGTATTGACGCACTTGAATTTTCCAGATGATATGAGTCAAGCCTGAACGATCAGAAGAAAAAGCAGGGCACACTCACATACCATTCACTCACACACACACCTAAGGGCAATTCGGTAACTCCAATCAGCCTCAGCATGTTTTTGGACTGTGGGGGAGGGGGGCTGGGGGACTGGAGTACCGGGAGGAAACCCCACGACGACATGGGGAGAACATGCAAACTCCACACACAGAACCCTGGTAGAGACTCAAACCCTGGTCCCAGAGGTGTGAGGCAACAGTGCCAACCACTGCGCCACCGTGCGGTCCCTTGAGAACTTCAGTTAAATGAAAATACATTATCTCGCCCATAAGGTCAAACAGGATCTATAATAGGAACGTATTTATATAATACTCATTATGCTTTTTCTCCAAGGTGACTTGGGGCTTCTATATTAAGAAGAGGGCAAAGTGAAGGATAAAAAATAGATTCGTTTTTCTGTAGACTCAGCAGATCACAGGTTCCCATAAAACAAAAGCCGCGGCGTGTTATTTTTTAGAAAGATGAATGGCCCCAGTATAGGACGGTGTACGGTATTGTACCAACTCCTTTATCTTTGTTTGGCAATAAAAGCATATTTAATATACGAACAGTACCAGCTGTTCTTTCCTTTCCACGTGTACCAGTGATCTCTGGGGTGGCCGACGCTGTAAGCATTCTCTGACCGGTCTGACCCGGACCGCGCACCGCAGCCGTAGCGGAACATCCCGTAAGGAGGCTGTCAGACCCCCCTGGCTCGCCTTGCCATCAGCCCGGATGAATAACGGGTCTTTTATGAGGCACTTGTCCTGCTGTGTTGCAATCTGCCCTCCATCGGACCGCGTCAGTCAGCTGGATGGGGGCATTTCTATCTCGAGAAACGGCAAAGTCAGGTGACGATCAAGTTCGCTCGTTCACTGCACCCGGGCCTGATTACCAATTATATAACGTTGTGTTATTATGTTTTTCATATCCTTACTTTTTTACGCTTACTTCTGCATCTGAATAAAGTGTCCATTCCTCCCTTTCTTCCCAATATCACGGGGCTCTGTTCACTGTCGGACCTGGGGCAGGTCGTACACTGCTACACTGCAGAAATGACCACGGCGCCTAAGTAGATTTGAACCTTTAACGGCAGTGTTTGTTTCTCTGGTGTATAGACATGGTTCTACAGAAAATAAGGGTTATAACGCAGTCTTCAGGAGGGACAGTATGCTGGCCAGAGAACTCTACATTTGAAAAGGATAAGAATTTAAAAGGACTTGTTCAATTAAACAAAACGATCTGAATTTTGTGTTTGTATGTGTGTTCGAAAGTAATATCAAAAATATCAGTTAAAGGTGTACTTTGGAGTGGTACAGTGGTTAGCACTGTTACCTCACACCTCTGGCACCAGGGTTTGAGTCTCTACCATGGCTCCGTGTGTGGAGTTTGCATGTTCTCCTCGTGTCCTTGTGGGGTTTCCTCCGGGTTCTCTCCCCCCATCCCCGTCCAAAAACATGCAGAGGTTGACTAACCCGTCAAATTGCCCCTAGGCATGAGTTTGCCCTGTGATGGGTTGGCGCCCCATCCTGGGTTGTCCTGTGCCTTGCGCCCAAAGACTTCGGACCCGCTGCAACCCTGAATATGACAAGCGGTTTCGAAAATGGATGTATTTTAGGGAAGTTAAACATATATGTCATGGCAGTATTGACAAAAATTGCCTTAAAATGTAGACATTTATTTTCAAACATAATTTATTATTCTTAAAGTATATCTTGTTAAATATTGAGTAAAGATTGTTCTCTTATGGTAAATATTTTTGAATAATATACAGGAAATGTACTGTATTTATTTTTTAGTAACAATAATGACACATTTTCTAGTAGGATTACGGTAATCCCCCAGCCCACGCTTTGATCGACAGCGCTTTTCCGGATGTTGGATTAATTTCTCGGGGGATGTGACGTAAGGCTGTCAACATGCAAGATGGCGGCCCATCACAGGCAAAACGCTGCTGGGCGGAGGAAAGTCCAGGTAAATGGCTATTTTTGTAACCCTGTAGGATGTAATTTGACAAATGCGTGACTCTACTTGTTTTCTGGTCATTGATCAGCATTTGGTACGGATATCTCTGCAAGTGGAGAAGGTATTTGGGCAGTGTTTAAATGGTGTGGTGCTCAATGTAGTGCCATATAGCGTGCTAGCTAGTAGCTACATCTGTGTGATTCGCTCTGTCCGCCGGCATTTATCTATTTGTAAATTAATTAAAGATAAATGTAAGTGTGCGTGTTTAATGGGGCTCGTGTGACTGTCTGGCACGGAATCATTAAATGGACAACGCAAGTTGGGTGAAACTGCGGCAGTCCTTATGCGTGCCCGGTGCTGTCCGTTAGCAGGGCGAACGCCGTTAAGCATTTAGCCGCGAAAGCTAACTGTAGCGCATCTGAATTAAAATAATAAGCGTTTTGGTTACGATTTCTCTTACCGTGCTTTTTTTTTTTAAAGGAAATCGGCCGCTTGCCTCTCTGATCTGGTAACTAGCTGTGTGTGTGAAGCGACTCTCTTGTTATGCTCCCGTTATTGCCGTTGGTTTGCTACTTCTGCGGTTTTCCCCTTTTTCAAGTTTCACGTAGATTTCAGAATAAATAAATGATATTTCCCAATAAAATGTAAATGTGTTATACCTGGGGAGCAAAATTACCTAAAATCCGTTGTACGAGATTGCCGGTTAATGTCAACTGTTTGATCCGCTGTTATTATTTCTAACCAAGATTTTTAAAAAAGTAATCGATTATGTATAAACATGGATTGACAATTTTTGAAATTATTATTTAAGATGCAGAGTAGACACAGATAATATGTTAATGCGTGCTGTCTAAATAATGCATTTTATTGACGTTCCAGTTTGCATATTATAAGAAATACTTGTAATACTGGACGACTGATTTTTAGTTGCTATTTTAGACAACTGCTCCCTTTCCTGGCTAGCTAAATTGCTACAGTGGATACAGTTATATATCATGCTTACAGATTATCTGGTTCCCCTTTGCCCTGTTGGCAAGCAACCTGGTGTAGCAGGAATATGATTCAGTTTAGTTTTGGTTGGAACTAAAGTATTGATTGAGCAGTTACCATCTGAAAGTGCAGCGTTTGTGGAAATTCAGTAGAGTTCCTATCTGTGCTCCTGCTTTCCCTGAAAAAGATCACAGATTGCAGGGCACACTGAATAACATCTAATTTATTTTGCTGTTTTTTAAAATGTCTAATTAAGGTTGTATAATAAAGTAGTGGTATCCTTCAGTTACTTGTGATTTCTGTGTGTAGGGAAGTGTTATCCTTCAATAGTCACATGCATAGGTTATTAGAAATTCATTGACAGAGTCGGTTGTTGGTATTTGTCTTTATTGGGTCTGCTGTATAACAGAACTCCAGAAGTATGCAAAAGAGTTCCTTTCTGGATGGGTGCTGCAGGTGTTTAAATATTGAGTATGGTTTAATTGATTGTTAATGCTTTAGACATTTTGCCCAAAATAAATTTTGCCTGGCTGTAAATCAGCGACGCCTTTCTATTCTGGGCTCAATTGTAGTGTATTTAGTTGAAGGTGGCAAAACTTGCAGGTGTCATTCTGTATGCGTTGGACATCCCTCTGCCCTGGCAGGTATCGTACGTCATACGAGATGAGGTGGAGAAGTACAATCGCAATGGGGTGAATGCCCTGCAGCTGGACCCCGCCTTGAACCGCCTGTTCACCGCAGGCCGAGATTCCATCATCAGGATCTGGAGCGTGAACCAGCACAAGGTGACTTGTCGTGGGTTCCCCCACCCTATGAATGCAGAAAAGGCCTCCCTGTACATTTTTATGGTGCTATAGCAACACCTAGGTCCCGTGGAGCATCTTTTATATGCCAAAGTAAAAATAATATTTTTCATGTTCACCAACAGTGGATTTGTGTGGCAAAGAAGACTGTGATTACTGGTTGCAACACGTCTGTTGTGTATTTATTCTTTTGCTTAATTCTGTTGCAGCAAGATCCCTACATAGCATCAATGGAACACCACACAGACTGGGTTAATGATATTGTCCTCTGTTGCAATGGGAAGACATGTGAGTTTTATGGGCCTGGTTTTCAATTCTTCCCTCCCCCCAAAGTCCTGAGAGTCTTCCCTGCTTTAATCTGTGCTGAGAAATCAGCCTTGATCTATCTTGGCTTACGGGTTCTGTCCTGGGTTGCAGTGATCTCCGCATCTTCGGACACCACTGTGAAAGTGTGGAACGCGCACAAGGGGTTCTGCATGTCCACGTTGCGGACACACAAGGTAAGGCGGCCTTGGCTGTGTGCCGCCGTTGTGGTGCGGATTACAGGTGTGATGCTTTTATGCCGTGCGATTTGAACTGTGATTGATTAAATCCTGCCTGTGAATTGGTCATTGAAGGTTTGGTTCGTATGTAGTTGAATAGGTAACTGAAAGGACGTTTCGGCCGAATGTATAAAATGCATAAGGAGTGAGGCCCTTTCTAACCGGCAGCCCACACAGTGCTTGCTTTATTTACAAACCTTCCCTAAAGAAAAGGAAGAATGATGGGAGGCAGTGCCTGTGTGTGCTGATCTAGATGTATGTAGGACAGGGCTTCCTCATGGCCTAGAGAGGTACTCCTGAGAACGGCTGTGCATTTCGGCCCTGCAGGACTACGTCAAAGCCCTCGCATATGCGAAAGACAAGGAGCTGGTGGCGTCGGCCGGATTGGACCGGCAGATCTTCCTGTGGGATGTAAATACACTTACTGCACTGACCGCTTCAAACAACACTGTCACCAGTGAGTACGAGCCCCTCCCCCTTTACCGCTTTAAGGGGACAGCAGGATTGAGGTGGTTTATAAATGGGCCATACCCCAAAAAGAGTGTTTCTGTGTAATGAAGTGTCAGCCTGAGACAGCCTGGGCTGTGATCAGAGCACTTCTGTCCTTCTGAAACATGTGAGTGTGTCTGTCTCTATGTGTGTATATGAGACAGACAGGCAGACAAGGTTCTTTCTTCGTGCAACTAAAGCTCAGAGGCTCCCAGCTCTGTAGAAACACCATTTTGCTAATATTGTAGTTTGTTTAACCTTTTCACATAATTTTAAGAATGCGGTTAAACGAGTAACTTTTAAATAGCTAATGAAGTCACTGCTAATTAAACAGCTTTTCGTCTCTCTCTGGTTCAAAGTATATCACAGTGCCATTTCAGGGCCCAGTTTAACCAGAGAACAAAACGTGTGGTGTTCCCAGTTCCCGCTGGGGCTGAAACAAACGGGGCTGCGCGGCTGTGTGTGTGTGTGAGGCTGCTCTGACTGACCTGCCGGCCTCATTGCTCCCTCAGCCTCCTCTCTGAGTGGGAACAAGGACTCCATCTACAGCCTGGCCATGAACCAGATGGGAACAGTAATAGTGTCTGGGTCTACTGAGAAGGTGGGTGTGCAGTTCCCTGTCTCCTGACATGTCTTCTCCCTTCGCGTGCCGTGAGCTAAGATGGTCCGCCGAGGCCTGTTTCATCAAGCGACTGATATATTTGGCCAGACATAAGTGAATCATTAATTTCCATCTGTAGCGAATAGCCAGAAAATGTCCACTTCTCGCCGCCATGCAACAGCAACACCTGGGACTGCTTTCCAGTCACCAGAGCTTCAGGCCTGGTGTTTGGGCCAGCGTTCGAGGCTATGTCTGCCTTCATATTTGCTTTGCGCTTTAGAGTGCTGAACACAACCATCAAGAACATCCATTTAAGGTGGACTATTCATATGTGTGGGGAAAAACACCACAAACCCCCCTTAAGGATTAAGGGTTATGATTAGAAGCCAAGTCCTCTATTACGCTGCATTATCTTGCTTTATCCCTCTGGAGTCAACGGCATCATTGGCGATGCTGTGCATCTTTCCCTTGTATTTCAGTTCATAACTCGCTGACTAAATCCATAATCTGTCGTCTTTTCAAAACGTCCATTGTCGGAAGTATTAAAGTTTTTAAAATTAGGTTAAATCAGCAAAAAAGTATGTTGTATTACTTTTTTACCTGCATCGCGGGCGTGTAGTGCCACTGTCACCCGAAGATCGCTATTTACATTCTAAATAGCTGTATTAGCGTGTATTCAAATCGCATTCGCATTGAAATTTTATGAACAGCGCAGTGGTGAAACGCGATCCAGATACACCCCCATCAGCGCCATAAAAGGGGGGGAGGGACGTGGCCAGGTGACAATGGCTCATTCATACTACATGTAAAGTTGCTACATGTTCAATGAAAGGAGCCCGAAATAGTGACATGAATTAGCTTTTTCTTATTTATTTATCCAACTGAATGTTGCCACCACACCATTAGTCATCTTCATTTAGCCAAGACTTTGGTGATCAGATATCTGGGATTAAAACAAACTTCCACCATTGCTTACTATGTACTTTTATAATGTCTCTGCAAGTGTTCCAAACTGCATTTTTCAATGTCTTTACTTTGATGTCAAAATAGAAACTTCACATAAATCTGACATATTTACGAAGTACACTAAGATTAAGATGAGTTTTATGCCAAAACAAATATATAAGAAATAATTTATTTGCCACGAATTAAGTTTATGATATTGAATGAAATGTGTGACCACACCCCAGTCAGTGAAAGTGTGTTCCCTACCCCTCGACTCCAGAGGGTTAAAGCTTTTGTATTATAGTGTCTAAAATCTTCATGCATGGAGCTGTCACTGGACGCTCCACTATGTTCCCCGCATCTGTTCGTTTTGCTATATGGTTTTGCTATTTGTTACTCTCATCATGGTCTCTGGAGCCTTCACTGATCAAAACAGGGGCATGTGCCAGTGAGATCAGTGCCTGTGGATGCTTTAAAGGTTTTTACCAGGCTGGCAGTGGTCATAATGCTCAGATGTGGTGATGTCAGAATGTGGTCCAAGTTCGAAACTTGACCCTGAAACAAGAGGGGGCTGCCCTCTGTTTTAGTCAGGCATTTAATGTCAGGCCTATGGTGAGATCACACATTTGCTGCGTCAGTGTTCTCAAATAGCAACAAACCTGTTTTTGCTCTCGCTTTTGAACACGGTTCGTTTGAAACCCAGGGGGCTGCCAGAAACTAACAGCAAGTGAACTTGTTGGCCTTTCTGTGTCTGGAGTAATTTCCCAAAAAATGTTTTGTTGCTTACTTTCCTCAGCATGCGTAGGAGGTGGTCGTCCTGGGGTTAATAAAATACGGGACCCCCGGTGGACGGCGTGCCTCAGGCCGACGTTCTGCACTGTCCTCATCTGTCTGTCCTGCTCTGCCTCCCCCTGACAGGTGCTACGAGTCTGGGACCCCCGGACCTGTGCTAAGCTCATGAAGCTGAAGGGGCACACAGACAACGTCAAGTCCTTATTGCTAAACAGGGACGGCACACAGGTGGGACTGCCGGTCACCGTTGGCTGACGAGGTCTGGTTGGGGCTTTGGTTTGGGTGGGGCTTATGTGGAAGTCAGTGTGCCCGGCTTTTGGGATTACTCACTATCCTGTCCTCCGTTTGTAAGGTTAGGGATGGGCCGATACACATTTTTCAGTTCCGTTCTGATTCCAATACAAAACTGCCGATACAGATTCCAGTACAAGAGCTCTTTTTACTTTAATATTTTAATATAATAAATATTGTAACCATGGGGGTGGGCAGTATGGGGAACAAAGTATGGCTTAATGGTTAGGGAAGCGCACTTGTAATTGAAAGATTTCAGGCTCAAAACCCCAGCAAGGCACCACTGGGGTACCCTGAGCAAGGAACCGTCCCAAGCACTGCTCCTCGGGTGCTGCATTAGCTGCCCCCTGCTATGTCACTAAGTCACATTTGGGTTAAATGCAGAGAACACATTTCGGTGTTGTGCACTGTGGTGTGTCAACAATGACAATCACTAAAATTATCTGGTGTTCTTAGACTCCTTGTACTGCACATGACGTCACAGCAGGCAGAAGTCACTGTGCTCACGCCCACCGAGTAGCAAAACTGAGGGGCAGGGTTAGCGTTCAGCTTGAATGCCGCAAAAAAATACATCTACAATGGAAAAGAGTGGTAGTGCTATTGATTTTACAAACAGATTTAACATGAAGTAGGAGCTATGTTTTTGAATACTACAAAAACCAAAATTAGCAAATATCAGACGTGGATCGGTCACATATAGCTGATTACCTAACCCGTGAAATAGGTCTAGATCGGCACCGTTCCAAATATCAGATCAGTGCATCTCTGTTTAATGTACTGAACTTTCATCTCAAAACAATAGACTGTTTTCAGTCCCTGTACACTTGACTCTTTCAACCGTTTCTTATAAATGTCACAGACAACTAAAATCCCTTTGTGTTATGTTGTGTTCTGTAGATCTAGTGATCTTCACCCTCTCCCACAAGGCTTTGATTAGGGCTACTTAACACTAGTGTAATCTGAGCTGACATGAATTTTATGCATCATATGGAACCAGCTGCCAGCCCTAATTCTTTTGAATCTTTTTCGAGTCATTTTTATTTTCATCAAAATCGCAAAATTTATTGGAATGAAATGTCTTTTTAATGTTCCGTTTTACAGTCTCCACATTAACACGGGGCCGTTTCAAATGCTTCGTTGTTGATAAGCCGTTGACTGTGGCCCTCTCCCCTGTCCCATGCAGTGTCTGTCGGGCAGCTCGGACGGCACGATCCGCCTGTGGTCGCTGGGCCAGCAGCGGTGCATCGCCACGTACCGGGTGCACGACGAGGGCGTGTGGGCGCTGCAGGCCAATGAAGCCTTCACCCACGTCTACTCCGGGGGCCGCGACCGCAAGGTCTACTGCACCGACTTGCGCAACCCCGACATTCGTGTGCTCATCTGCGAAGAGAAGGCCCCCGTCCTCAAGGTGGGAAGGGTGCAGGGG
>JAODKE010000111.1:17559-34796 GCA_026779605.1 Mormyrus hasselquistii | reverse complement strand
TCTATCTATCTATCATCCAGTGTACTGTCTACGGTATCCATCCATCCATCCATTCATCCATCCATCTCTGCATATTCCCTCAGCACCCACCCTTCGAGCCCTTGGGTGGTACGCCCTGGCGTTCTCAGCACTCTGACATTCCACAGCGGTAAGCGGCTCAGGAATGCACTGCATCTCCGTGCCGCGTGTTTGCCGAGAGGCTCAGTGTGGCCGAAGCCCTGACCAGGAGGAGGTCCCCGCTGGGATTATTTCCCTTCCCCTGACAGAGTCTCCAGGACTGCTCATTCTTCAGAGTAATGGCTCGTTTGGGAGTGTAGTGTTGCGCAGCCCCCACAGAGCCAATGCCAGAGGCCGGTTACCCCTGGGAGGGGCGTTTATCGCTTCTTTTGAACACCAAACGTCTGAGTGGAACCTGATTTAAAACAGATGTAAGACGCGCTGCTTTCCATATTTACACTCATCCTGCAATTCACATCCCAAATGTCCTGTCTGCATTATCAAGGTCACCCAATAACTCTGCTACATGTCATTCCCACCCATTTTCCCATCACACAGCAGAAGTGAAGCTCCTGTCCATCTCACAGATGCCACATTGTCCCCGGGACAGAGTGCACCCTTCCAAGGGGTGATGCGAGACGCATGGGTGCTTAGGACTTTGCATACCTACCTCCATAGGCTGTGGAAGGCTGCCTTACTCACTGGCAGCTGGATCTTCATGCTTCATCCCCTCGACACGATGCCACGGGCTGTAGGCCCGTCTCCCTGGAGCTCTGTGTCGCTGACAGACAGAGGAACGGATGTGCTAAGTGTGAGCTGTTAGCAGGAAACAGCTGGTAACACATCGAGGCCCCCCATTACTGTTCACAGAATTGTCACACTGCAGAGTTGGGGGTTTGAATTGTGTGAATTTCCATGGGGCCATGCTCCCCAAAAATATGCACCTCAAAATTGTCCATAGGGCCTATGTGCTGCTGTGGTCCTGGTATCACAGTAATGGGTGCCCCCCCCCCCCCAACCTTATGTCCTGTGCTGCCTTGAATAAGCTCCAGGTGACCCCAACCAGGATGAGTGGTTAGAAGATAGACCTCTTTAATGAAACATGCTACATTAACTGGGAATTTGGGATATTTTTCACTGAAACACTATGAACCATCGAAATGTTTATAAAAGCAGTAGTGAAACCCCCCCACCCGCCACCACAGGTGAGAAAACGTGAATCTGAGTAGCAATATTCAGATACAAGAGCAACCAGAAAGCTTCCAGCGTTGGAGAAGAAGGTGAAGAAGGAGTGTCAGTCTCGTAGTCTTTTGTCATCGTGTCAGTTTTAGTTGGAAACATTAGAGTGGGGTGAAATTCTGGACTGGAATCACATCCAGCGGCCCTCCAGGACACCCCCAGCTCTGCTCTACTTTCTGGGATCAGAACTGGGCAAGTATGACTTTGGCTGGATAAGCGGACGTCACAAGCGGATGGATACATTTAACATCCGAAATAATGTTTTTTATTTGCATTTAGTAGGAATGTTTAGGTCTTCACCCTGTGTCATACGCTGGTCCGGGCTGACTTCTTGTAAGTGCCATTTTGGCTGCGGTTCAGTCAGTTGCTGCTGAAGTATGTCAGCACGGTTGAATCTACCAGTAATTTTAGTCTAAAGACACTTTCACCTACTAAGGACAAGGAGCCAAGTCTCTGCCTGTGTTGTTTGTGTCTGACTTGATTCAAGGACTGTGTTTTGGCTCCAGGGATTTGAGCAAAGTGGCTAACGGCGGCATTTAAACTGAACCATCCTAGAGTTTCATTTCATGGGTTTCCGAGTGCCGCCCCCCCCCGCAGGAAAGATGTCTGCGTGCCGGATGTTTTCCTGAATGAGTCGTCCCCTGGACATTTAAAGGTGCTGAATCTGCAGTCACACGCAGTTAAAAGCCAAACATACAGATAGGTATTAAGCATGCATAATACCATGATGATGGTAATGGTAAATAAGCACGCCGCTCTTAATAATAGTTGTTTGTTTGCTTTGCTATGGAGGAGCTATGAAATCTACAACCATTCAGCTGTTGTGTATTATCACTGCAGATAAGTCTGGGATGAGGAAGCATATCTTTCTTTACCTCCTGGAATGGAGAAACACATCAGCCAGGAAGCATTTGCTGGGCTACGCTAAGATAGATCTAACTTTGGTCTGGCTGATCACATTATCGTGGGACAAGTCCTCCCCTGCCTGGAATCGTCCCACAAATGGTCTGACCCGTATACAGAGTGTTCGTGGAGACTCTGGGGAGTCAGACTATGTTGGGAAGGGACACTTAGGCCCCTGCGACCTGTAAGAATGTCATCAGCAAGCTGCTCAGAGCCTCATGCTCTTATGGCATTATGGGAAAACGATAGCCAATAAGTGGTATATAAAGTTTGCGGGGGATGTAAGCAGGGAAGGGATGTGTCCACCCCAACAGGATATTGTGTTTTAAGCAGCACAGGCATACCAGGCGACACAGGACTGGGTAACCCCAGACTGCATGGCAGTCCATCACAGGATGTACGGTCACACACGGTCACACGTCGCGGGGCAGATAGAGACACTGGTTCATCCAATCTTTTGGGATAATAGGAGGGATCCAGAGCATCTGGGGCAGGGCCACACAAACATGGGATTCAGAAGTTCAAACATACACACACACATGGGAGTCATTTCAGGAAACAATTAATTTACAGTCCTTTGTTTTGCCATTTATGTCATGTTTGGCAAGAGGTCAGTCCCTTCAAGACATCTGCCGACCATGAGCACTCATATGACCTCATGCACACTGATGGTTTGGATAAGGCAATATAACAGGGAATCATGCTAATATTCATAAAAATAAGATTATAATATCAATGAAAGGAGACCTTCGCCTGCCATCAACAGCACTCTTTTCACCTTCCGGAAGGGTTTCCTATTTAAAATGTTGAGTATTTTTCAGTGGGTGTGAAGTCAAACTGCACACCGCGGACTTGGAATGCCAATACATTATTCAGCGTTTTAGGCCTGATTGAAGACCCTGATAAATGGTTAAAAGCAGGGTTTAAGATACCCATTAATATTAAAGAGGCTCAGAAGTATCTTTAATAAATCTTTAGTAGATGAGCTAAAATGGTGTGAGCTGCAGGGCAAACTCACTTTGACAAACCCTGGCGGCCTTCTCCAGACTGGGGATGCCAATGTGACGTGATTTATGGAGGACATCACGGCGGCCGGTTGTAGAAAAGCCCCCATTGTCTTCTTCATTAAGACCCGCATTGTATTCTACTGGCTGCGTGTTAAGCTCAATGCTTAGGTCCTTTGCAATCCTCCATCCTTATTGAATTTTACATGAATATTTAATTATATTTACAATGAACAGATCTAAACACTAATCACACCTTTGCTTATTAAGCGTTCTAATGTCACCATGTAATATAAACTTTACATTTACACTAGTGGCCACAATTGTGGAAACACTTCCCACTTTTTAGAGATTGCAGAACTTTATTAAACTGTTTGCTTGTCTAATGTATCACATTTGTGACAACTACTAATTGTGATTACTACCAATGTTTGTGTAGTAAGTATAATGCAAAAAATGTTAGGTGTTTCCACAATATTGGCCACAAGTGTATATGTATTATTGCACGTATACATTGTGCATATATAAATGCATATTTGTTTTATTTTTAATTTATTTAGCAGATGTGATCTTTTACAGATACAGCGTCCTAACACCCTAACCACGTACCACCCCCACACTACTGCATATAATATATAGAGTATCAGATGGAACGATGCTTGTATTTTCCTAGATCATGTGCACTTTATGGATGTTATGAGAGTAAGGCTTGCTTGGTCACCCCCAGAGCTCCCAGACCAAAGCCAGCCGCCCTTCTCAGCAGATTCCCCCCAAGACACACTTTGGCAAAATATCTGAGCTTCATCTGGGACAAGAACGATGCATCAGAGACCACAGAGAGTCACTCATAGCGCTGCTGATGCCATCAAATGCCGTTCACCTTTATTGTGACATGAACAACCTCCCCCCAGGAGAGGGTGTATGAACCAGCCCTGAGGATAGGTCACTCAGAGGCAGAAAACAGACGTGTAATCAGTAAAGGATCTATGCATTGCCTTCACCTCTCCCTCCAGACCCACTGCTGAGCCCCAGAGGATTCTGGGATTTGTGTTTCTTGGCGTGAGCCCAGTGTGCCCTGACACACATCACGTTCAAACCTTCTGAGCGTTTTCAGGAGAAGATGAAATTCCTACCTTCAAGCCAAGATTTCAGCTCCGCAGCTGAAGGTGCCCATCCAGACCAGCGGTTCTGTGAGGGAGGCGGCTGCTAGCATCTGGACTCCATTCCTGTGGAGTCCCACATGAAAGTGCACCAAATTCCTGGCAGCCCTCAAGATCCGCGGTCAGAGGCACAATGACACAACTGGAATTTCAACACCGCGTTCAGGAATTACAACACGGGGCCCGAGGCATCCGTCCAATCAGGAAAGCCAGATCCAAGTCCAGGGGTAAAGCGGGGGCCGGGAGTAAGGGCTATAATGAAGGTTTGGAGCGGTTCTGATAAAGCTGAGAGCTGCCCAGAGGGCTAAAGGAGAGTCAAAACTGTCAACGAGAATTTCGGTCTCGATAATGTCCAGTCAGATAGGATCAGCCGACAAAGACGCCAAGGAAGGGTCACGTCTTTGTGTCTCAAGGAAAAACTCAATCAAACATCTGATGATTTTGGCTGGTTTTCATGCACGAGTTTGCTACCTTTCTTTGTTTGTCTGGATCTTGTACGGAATTGTGCTAAAGCCCTGATTGGTGAAGACTGCATTAAATATTAATAATACAATCATAATTATTATCACCATTAGTCTGAGGGGGTAGAGGAAAGGTTTCACTGTGTGTGTGTGTGTTAGATTCATGACAAACATCTCAAACATAAAAATGTAAAGAGTCGAAAGGTTAAAGAGAGACAGTGCATTTCTCGGTTTTGAGGGCTGTTTGTGCTTGGTGAGTGTACACTAGGCACTTGCACTAAAGGGGCCCCCCTGTGTGGCTTGGGGCGGGGCTGAGTGGTATCCCTGGGAGGTGTCACACGGCGTCCCAGATGCAGTTTCCTGTCAGTGATCTCTGCACCCGGCCAGATAAGACTGTTCCTCAAAGTGCAGAGATGAGAAAAGTTTGCAGAAAACACCGCAGAACAATGTAGCTTTTTCCAGCTCGGGGTGGGACTTAACTGCTTCCCATTAAACCAGTGAGCAATTACCAGTTATCAGCTGTTTACATCTATCATTTATCGTCATATATTGCATATCTGTTAAAATTTCAGGTGGATGTTCGTGCCTGTGGTGACATATTTTAATTCCACATTAGAATATTCTAATTCTATCCATCCATCCATTATCTACCGCTTTTCCTAATTCTAGAACATTCCAATTCCACTGAAATATTTGAAGAAAGAAACACATTTAAATTTAAAATCTGAAAGCAACACATTTTCCCTGTTAATACTGCTCCATTTAAAGAAAGAATATTAATTTTTACAGATATGAATAGTCATCATACATATTTATGGGTTTATTTCCAGGCTGAAAGCAGCAACTCTCTGAAAACAGTGGTGCGTAATGAAACGGCGTCAGCAAGGCAGATTACAGGAACCGACTGCTTTCTTCAGAGCTCTTCACTTCCTGTCAGCAGCGGCTTTGCGGTGCACTCTGTGAGAACCACAACATTAGAGTCACTCCTGATTGCAGACGCCCCTCTTGGGTAATATCCATTCATGCCATTTACAGGGACTCGCAGAACTGAGCAGCTTTCTGACAGACTTGGGGGAACACCGTTTCCCGTGAACTGTGGGCCGATCCCAAAATATTCTGGTGTTTTTAGTTGCTACTTTGCAGCCCGTAAGTGTGATTGCATGACAGGAAGGGTTCAGGAAAAAAAAAAGATTAATTTATCATCATGTCATGGCTTCTCTGGGCCATTGTGGATGTTGGAGCTCCTGAGGGCACTGGGACAAGAGACCGGTTAAACAAGGGAGATGACAGAGAAAAAGAGCTTCTGGTTGCAAAGGCCCGCAGTGTTTTGCAAATCAGGAGGAACTCTGGTCATTCTCTTAAAGGGAAATCCAATTGTCACATCAGCAGTAGGTAAACAAAACCCATTGGAGGTCAGCGTTTCCAAAACATGGAGGACATGAATAGGGAGAATGGAAGGAGGTGAAAAGGAGGGTTTTCTTCTTCCCATGTCTTCAGAGTGTCTATAGACCTCCAGCCTGCTTAAGTATTTGACCCATTTAGCATCTTGGGTCTGGCTGCTTAATGACTCGGCTGTGTACCTCCACATCACCCATGGGGGGCGAGGGGGTGGGGGGTTGGGGCACCAAAGTCACATGACGCCCATCAGCTTTGCGTTTGCCTTCAGCTTGCGAAATGGGCTCATCGGGAAGGCGACGTCCAATTACCAGCATCACGCTTAATCCTCCCCCGGGTGTGTGGCCCCCTAAGCAAAGTGCCTTGTGGGCTTATTCCACAAAAGGTGTTTGAAAGCACTTGTACATTCCTGATCCGCAAACGAGCCGTTTTCACAGAGAGCCCTTGCAGTTCTCAAATCTGAAGGAAGACTCCTTCAGAGGTTAATTAAATAGATTCTGGTTCGTTGAGCTTCAAAGATTAATGCTGCACAATGGAACTGATTATTTAAAGGATCTGTCTGAATGATGTTTTTATACAATTCCTTATTGCATCTCGCAATCATTCAAATGGAATTATCTCGCTGTGTCGTGATTAAAAATGAAATTTAGTTCTAAGTTTTCACTCAAGTGGAGCATATGAGCCAAGCTGATTTCTGGAAAGATGAAAAACATTTCATTGAATCTTGTAAAAACTCACAAATCCCTAAAATGTCAAATAAAGCAATTGAAGTAAATACCAGAGTCGTCTCCAAAAAGGTATGGAAAAAATGGAAAAGCTGACAGCTAGATGAACACAAATTCAGTTCCCAAACCTGAATTTCAGTTCAGCTTTTCCATAGATTTGTTAAAGTTCAATTAATTAATGAACTTGATGAGGTAGTGATTAGTCACACAAGGTTGGGTAGTGGTCAAATCAAAAAAACACATGGGTATACTTCGTTACATATCGATATTATATCGCCCAGCTCTAGGTGCACTGGATAGTTGCTGCAAACACTCGTGACTTTAGGAGAGGTTTGAAATGGCTAAGCTGACACACTTTGACAGACGTGATATTATGGTTTGAAGCATGAAGATCATTTTCTTTGACTTTCTAAGAATTTGGCACAATTTGCTGTATATTACAGAGAAGCAGTGTTTCCTGCAGAGTCAGGGGTTTAAATCCTGACTTCTTCCCTCTCTCGTGCAGGTTTCCTCCAGGTAGTCGGGTGAATTAGCATTTCTAAAATTTATAGTGTGTGCATGTGCCTTGTGGTGCATGTCTAGGGTATGACGCTCATGTGAGTTTTACTCACACAAAAATGTTCTGAGGGCAGAAGGAAAAATGATTGGTTCAGAAAGATAACCAATCAGATTGTAGAGGAGGTGGGTCCAACCAACTAGATTTGGCGGGACCAACCAATCAGATGTTTTGGTCCAGTCCCCTCTAGTTTCTTGGACCCACCTCCTCTACAATCTGATTGGTTATCTTTCTGAACCAATCATTTTTATCTTCTGCCCTCAGAACATTCTTGTGTGAGTAAAACTCCTAGGAGCAGGTGTGACCTTGCCTGGTGTCCTGGGCAGCTTGGGATCAGCTTCATATTGTCAATTGTTTTTTTTTCTTATTTCTTTCTTTTCTATTCTGTATTTCTATTGTCTTATGTATCTCATTTTATATGTATCAATGTGTTCGAACACACCCATGTAAAGCGCCCTGGGACAACTCTGTTGTGAAGGGTCGCTATATAAAAATAAACTGAATTGAATTGAATTGAATTGAATATGGACGGATAAATAGAGAGACTTCTATTACAGACAAAAGAGTGAAGCATTCTTACCAGGCTATAATGCGATTTACTGCCTAGCTGTGCTTTGAGGCGTGCTTACATGCATGGATATCATCTCATGAAGAACAAAACATTGTGCAGGGCCAGGTGAGATTATTCAGCATGACCTAGCTGACATGAGAGAATAAGAATGTTTACAGGTCCATGTAACCAACACATTTTTTAATTCCTCACTGGTAGTGGTGGAATCACCGTCCTAACACTGCTTATCTTGCCACCTGATTCATTTTAGTGACTTTTTTTTGCCAATCATAACAGGAGGTCCCATCCTCCCTGCAACCCACTTACTGCTTTTTTGACATGCTAATTTGCCGGATCCCTCAGAGCAGCATGAAATATTCATGACTGAAACGAAAACAAGAAAAACTGGGGATCTAAGAACGTTGGCCTTGGGGGAGAGCTCATCTTACCGCCGGAAGCCCTCCCTGCGATATGGCTACCGTTTATCAGGCTGTGTGAAGCGATGCACTCGTCGGTTTTCATGTTAGACCCAGTGTATCCATGCAGACGGCCTTCAGTCTTCCAGTCATCTCCAGCCTGCCTAAGCTATGCGCACTGAAGCCCTTTCTGACCATGTCTGAAGCCACAAGACTCAGAGAGCCAAAGCATACTTTTTTCCAAGCACCTCCACCCCCTATGTCAAAGACACACACATGCACCCCCTCCAAGGTGGAAACACTGTACAATGTAGGACACATCCTACCCCAAGCCTGTTTCAGCTTCTGAAATAAGGAAAGACACTCAGGAACATCATGGTCAGGACTGAGAGACTTAGGAGGAGTTTCTACCCCCAGGCCATAAGGTTTCTGAATCTGGACATGCCATTGCACCTCACACCCTGACGTACATTGTACTCTCGTAGCCCTCGCCATACCCGCACTGTTACACTGCTCACTTTTTTATGTCTGTGTTGCCATTCATTTTGAACATACTTCTCTGCCTGTATTTTTAGCTTGGATTTTAGCTTTTTACACTTAACATAATTGGATTTTTAACTTGCAAAGTCTACAAAAGAGTGATTCGGGATGCATTTCACTACGTGTTGCACTTTGTACAACTATGTATGTGACAGCTGAAGAATCTTGAATCTTGATGTCACAAAGTGGGGGCCGCGTTTATGCCAGAGGTCTTTAGTATGACACGAGATCTGAGTGGATGTGGGAGGAATCCAGGAGGAGATCAAGATGAATTTGACCATCACCTTCTTCAGTCTATTAAAAAGAGTACACAAGCATTTCAAACATTCCAGAACACGTATATGAAGATGCCGACACAATATAATTTTTATGGTTTAAAACAGTATTTCTCAAACCAGTCCTTGGGGACGGTCCATATTTTTGCTGCCTCCCAGCTCTCAATACCACCTGTACTAAGAACTCAGAGTTCTTGATTGGCTGAGAGGTGGGAGGCAGCAAAAATGTGGACCTCTGGGGGGAGTCCCCAAGGACTGGGTTGAGAAACACTGGTTTAGAAAGCACAGATATTTGTGATTTTTTTTTAAAGAATTAATATGTTCTTTAGTAATTCTACATTTAGCAATCGTAACTTGCTTTAACCTACAAAATGCAGTGAGTCATTTCACCAAGGTCATGCTGGTGTCATTAGATGCTACTTTGTTTCTGTTCCTCTCCAGCTCGCTAAACAGTTGCAGGCAGTTTAGATAGTATCACGGTTCTGAGCCCGTCGGGGAGATGTTATCTGCAGGGACACATTCACACGCATGGCCAAGGCGACAATGGAGATGCAGCGGGAGGCCCCCCGCGCCCCCCCCCCCCCGACCCGGGCCAGCATGGGGCGTATGCCTTGGCTTGTCAACGGTGATGGTGGGATCGGGCTAAAGCGTTCTTATCATGTTTGACGAGCCAGAAGCCCTGTTAAGAAGAAGAAGACAAGCGGCCTTAATATGACAGACGTTATGCATATCACCGTGGGAGATGCTCCTGTCGGCGTAGAGGCACATCACGCTGCCTGCTTCCCGAGGAGGCCAGATGATCTACTGGAGTATCTGCAAATGAAAACCGAGAAAGTCTAACAGAGGCACTTAAAGGCACCGTAATGGCAGGAAAAGTCTGGATCTGACTTAGTTCCTACAAGCCAAACAGGTTCCATCAAAAAACCACAATATGAACAAGGAGGTAACTAACCACAGATTTCTGGTAACATATTCTATCCAAGTCATTTAATAAGACAGTTATAGGATTTACCAGTAGTAGATCTATATCAGAATAAATCAGTCCAATACCCACTATTTGTAGAAATTTGGTCAATATATTGGCGAAATTCAGTGATTTTATAAATGCAGCGAAAATAAAATCGTAAGGATGACTTATCATTTTTAAAACCCCACAGGAACCATCTGCCTGTTACATATTTGGGTCGTGTATCTAAATTGTAAAGTAATGGTCTGTGTGGGATTTAGATGCATTAAGCCGTGTAGTTATTTAAGGGGCATTTGAGATATCATCCAAGACCTGAAACCCTTCGTTGGAGAGGCAGGCAAATCGGGCGGACGTGTCGTTTTAAGAGGCAGAATCAGGAGCCCCGATTTTTAGTAAGTGACAGGCTGGATTTAAGGCTCCTCTTTGCTTGGGTAGGGAAAGACCTACTTATTACCGTTTATTGCATTTTCATCTCAAAATTCATAATCTGCCTCTGTGCTCAGGAAATGAAGGGGGGTGCTCTCCCATCAAAATATTTTAAGCAATTACCGGGAGGTTGGCCTTATCTCAGCAAAAGGGATATCTGCTCGGGAACATGGATCCTCGGTGGGAAGGGGGATTTGCGGCACCGGGAGCTGTTGATGCTGTCGCGTGTGGGTGTGTGGGGCACAGCAGTGACCTCAGAAACGGCCCTAATGTGGTCCAGGAGCCTGTGTCCACAGTGCAGTCAGACAGCGTGCGTTCACGGTACGGTCAGACAGCTTCTGTTTACAGTGCGGTCAGGCAGCATGTGTTCACGGTACGGTCAAACAGCATGTGTGTACGACGCTGTTAAATGTCATGCGTTCACAGCATGTGCTTATGATGCAGCCAGACAGCGTGGGTTCATGGTGCAGGCAGATAGTGTGCAGTCAGACAGTGTGTGTTTACAATGCAGTCAGACGGTGTGAGGTCAGATGGCAGGCATCTGTGGTGTAGTCAGACAGCATGAGGTCAGACTGTGTGAGGTCAGACAGCATGCGTTCCTGGTACGATCAAATGGAGTGTGTTTGCAGTATGGCCAAACCAGTGTGCGTGGTGGTACAATCAGAACGGTGTGTGTTTATGGCTTGGTTAGACTGTGTGCATTCGTGGTGCGGTCCAACTGCATGTGGTTGTGGTGTGGTGTGGTCAGACTGCATGGGGTTTTGGTGTAGTCAGACTGTATGAGGTCGTGGTGTAGTCAGACTGTATGGGGCTGTGGTGTAGTCCGACTGCATGAGGTTGTGGTGTAGTCAGACTGTATGTGGTCGTGGCGTGGTCAGACTGCATGAGGTCATGATGTGGTCAGGCTGTGTGTGTTTGTGGTGCGGTCAGACTGTGTGCGGTCATGGTGCAGTCAGACTGCCACCATTCTGATTGAAGCTCCCAGTGTGATTTGTTGGCTAAGCAGAATAAACACTCCCTGGGGGCCGAGACCTTCTGTTCACTTCACATATATCTCTGGGGGGGGGTTTATGTGCAAGTACATGCATGAAGCTTTTTCCCTCTTGCTCAAGGCCATCGGCCTGAGTTTGTGTTGCACTTTGTGACTGATTTTCATGTCCATGTTATTATTCAAACCCAGTTTATATTCAAATTCACAGAACAATATCCCAGTTTGCCACCAAAGCTCAGTGTGCCAGTGAGGAGACGGTTCATCTAGGCAAAACGCTTCATCCTAACTAAAAACATTGTGGAAGCCCCCTTCCCACACACACACACACACTCACTACACTGGCAGACATCGACAGAGAAAATACCCATAATTGTAGGGTGACCCAAATATATAACAGGCAAATGTGCTTCACTGACCTACATACCGTGGAGGTACGATGCTACAGTCGATACGGGCGGTCAGCCAGAAGGAGGTGTGCGGGGGGAGGCATTTTCTCTGCTCCCAGTGTGGCTTGGTGGATTATACAGGAGAGGGTGCTTTATTTGTACGGTGTCTGACTGTTAATTATATTTGGTTGGTGTGTGTAACTGTATCCTGCTATATCAGATCTGTGTATCTGACTAGATCATATTTTATCAGATTTCAGCATCACTCAGTATATTGGATTAGATTTGTCCTTCTGACTGTAATAACCTTTCAGTAATTTCTGTGTTCAAATATATATTAACAGGTCCTCATTTTAATTTGCCTGATCGTGTGTTTATTTGGTTAAAACGAGACTGAATAACAGCCCGTGTGCCATAAAGGACGCTGCAAATATCTGGCCCCGGTAAACAGCAGCTCCTCTATTAGAAGCGGACGGTAATTTTAGACTTTTTAGTGCTGAGGGTAATTTATTGCATATGATGCAGGGGAGCTGCAGTTAGCCTCGCCGCTAACGCCTGATATGAGTGCGCTGGAGTGCGGCGTTATAGCAGAAGACGGCACGCGGGAGGGATTAGTCATGATTACGGGAGAGCAGCCGGGCTGTAAACAGGGGGGACTTACGGCCAAAGCGTGGGGGTGGGGAGAATAAGGAGCGAGAAGATGGATGACCGGGCCCTTCCTTTTATTAATGACAGTGATAATCAAAGTAAAAAAAGCTATAAAAAGCACAACTGCGCAATAATGCAATTCTCCATTGTGTGTATAATGACTCAAGGACTACAAAAAAAAAAACGCAGTAAAACTGTGTATTTGACAGGCCTAACAACACCCGCAGGACGCTGACTTTCCCACCAGATGGTTGACTCGTATTTCTGTCAGGTCGGAGCCTCCGACCGCCTGAGCTCCGACTGCGAAAAAGCCGTCCCCACTTGGAATGGGAAGATCGGGATTATTTAGTCCATGAGCCAGGATTTCGGGGACAGGCGGCAGTGCCAGGAGAGCGTATCTGGCGAGGGGATTAGAGGGACCGGCTGGAGAACTGCCAGGGAGGTGTCCGTGCCGCATATTCGGGAAGGAAACCACCGATCTGCTCGGCAGACGGGCACCAGGAGGCGGTCGGCCTGTTGCTCTCAGAGTGCGTAGTTGATCAGAATCAATCGCCCTGGAGATGCAGGCTTTCCCGGGGGCGTTGTCTGATGTGTATTTGTTCTGCCTGGGGTGGGAGGGGGATGTCACTCTAACAAATTGAAGTGTACAGTCAGTCTTGTAACCTTTTATGTCATTTGAATGAAAAAAGTGTTATAATAAAACTTTATATCAGCATAAGCCAATGACAGTCGAGATATGTTGGATGTCATCATTTATGACAGCTACAACAGTAGGAAGGTACCTTCTGTGACATAATTTGGCTGTTATGAAAGGCCTACGTCGCTGTCATGTTGTCTTATGAAGGGGACCCATATGTAAAATGTTACCCCAAAATCTACATCAGGGGTCTTCAAATGGTGGACTTAGGTCTGCACCCACACTTAAACACAATATAATGGACCCTTGCTTTGTGTGGCCAATGGAATTTAGACCTAATAATAAAATAACTGAGTACCCCTGGTGTGCAAGCTCCTTGCTCTGGGAGGGGGGCAGGATGCTGGTGGTGAAACTTTTTTATGGTGGGGGGGAGGGGTACAGACAGCTTGGTATGTCATTGTCCATTCAGAAGATGGTGTCCGAGGCAGACACCTGTGTCTAACCGGCTCAGTCAGAGGTCACATGGGCAGCAGCGTAAGCATGCACCCCACGGTATTCCCACGGTATTCCACCGGAATGTGGTTGGGTGACCTTTTCCGGTCACCTGAATCAGACGCCTTCTGAGGAAGCCACCCCAGGGTCACGTCTGCAAAACCGATAACGCGCCACCCCCCTCCAGGCCTGCGGAAACTCTCATCCAGGGCAACCTGATCTCTCAGCAGTAAGTTCATCGCCACTGCCACCACATTTACATTATTTATTAGCGCTGTGTGGGCAGGCGCAGGAGGGCGGCCTCGCGGCTGAACAGCACGACTACGAGGTCAGGCAGAGTGGGGAGTCAAGAGAGAGCAACGCCGACCTGAAAGCTGTGAAGAACCGTTACTCTGCGGGCTTCACATCTCGCAGAAAAGGCCCTTTGAAGGTCACCCCTGACATTTCGGAAAGACTCACCACAGACAGCAAGACTGAGAGGCTGCTCGCCAGAAACAGGAACTTGTAAGACATTACAAGTACAGCATCATCAGATCGTTATACAGACACCGTGTTCAGACAGCATGTCAGTATACAGATGTACAGACAGTGTTCAGACAGCATGTCAGTATACAGATGTACAGACAGTGTTCAGACAGCATTCCAGTGTTCAGAAATACAGACAATGTTCAGGCCTGTCAGTTTCCAGATGTACAGACAGTATTCAGTCAGTGTACATTCAGGCACTCAGTTTTATTTCCTGTGTTCATCTCCAGCAAAGCTGCCACATCAATACCCCACACATAGACTCCCCCCCCCCATTCCCATGTGCTGGGTGGATATTTCATTAATAAACCAGATGACAGCCATTATGAGTTTCCAAACAGAGCGCCTGGTGGGCAGAGTGGCAAGATGTAACTGCCAGGCGAAGCCGGCCCCTGTGGCCCCTGTATGGGCAGGGCTGTTGTTTTCCCCACATGAAAGTTATACGAGGTAGAGCCAAGTAAACAGTGCAGAGGAGAGGAAAATCTGAGAACTATTCACAGTATCCAATGGTGATCAGCTTGGGTGGGGTTCATGGCCTTGGGGTTTTGTTGCTGACGCCGTGGAAACCCAGAGGCCCCCACAGAAAGGGGAAGGACCTCCTTGTGTTAGCTTCTCGCTACCTGGTAGCTTGGCAGAGGGCAAGAAGACTGCAAAAGGAGACTTATGGTGCGTTCGTTTTTCTCCCTGAAATTCCAAGTTGAGTGACATCACGTCCGACAATCTCCCGTTTGAGCTACCACATCTCGGAACAAACATGGCTGCCTCCATGAACACGCTGCTGTGTGTTGTTGCTTTACATTTTAGCAGATTAGGAGTGAGATTATTTTTTCCAAGAGAAACAAACAAGAAACACAAACTAGTCAAACCTCACTAAAAGCTTTATAAAATATTATAGTACATTCATATTGATGTTCTTTTTTCGAGAGGCAAACAAACTACAAACAAATCAAATACACTAACAAGTCTGGTAAAAATCTGATATTGCATGCTAGGATTCTGCTTACGGTCATGATATGGTATTCTCTAAATCAAACAAACGTGCAATGACATAACTATTAATACATTTAACAAAATAAACATTTTTAAAGATTTATAAAATAGAATTACTTTTGAGTGTGCAAGCCGCCATGTTGAAATTATGTCACAGGGGAAACTTGGACAAGAAAATTCTGTCCGACATCAACGTCAAAAAAGAGGCATGTTTCCAACGGGAAGTGACGTTTTTCGTGATGTTCTGAATTGGAGAGAAATAATGGAACGCACCATTAATGGCTACAGCACCCCCCCCTCCCCACCGCCACTCACCATCACTCTTGGGAAGGCGGTGATATCACAAGCCCCGCCCCTTCCCTGAAACGCCTAATGGTACAGCTTAGGCCAGAACTGCCCGTCTGCCCCCCACGAGGGATCCCCAATATGGGGCTGAGCACTTACCCCTCTCTGGTGGTTCTGACCAATGTTCTGTGACTTGCATCCCACCCCTATGTTTCTTGACACAGATGCAACAAAGGGAAAAAGAGGGAAGGGGGGGAATGGAGGGAAAAATGTAAAAAAAAATCAGGTTCAGAAAAGTAACCATTTGCAGGATAGTTCCCTCATACTGGGTTGCAAAACAGCGGCAAATGCGGCTATGAAATATTGACCTAAACAGATACGGCGGGTGCCGTAGCTTTAATGATGGAAAACAATAATCATTTTTGAACATCTGTGACCATATTCTGCCGGACGTTTGTGGGTATACGAACGGTGCCCCTCCTACATTTTGAGAGGCTCATTGTGGCGTAACACCCCACTTTAAAACCACATTTCCCATATTAGAGCCCCCACCCCACCCCCAGACTTGACACGCGTCCTGCGATCAAAGTAAGTGGACTTTATTATCCAGATGTTATGGTCAGTAGTGAGAAAAGCACTTCCCATTTAATTAAGAAAATCTTCAGCAGTTTCTGTTTTTTTTAAAAAAAAATCCTTCCTTCCAAACGTTTTCCACATCTGATTAATTGTTCCAGGCTATGTGTCTCCCTGCAGAACAGGCTCGCTGTAATTTTTATTTCTCTGCGGCCTTGTTAGAACGCGAGCTCTCTCTGGATTAACGTACATCTAATGTGGAGCAAACGCCAGGGTTGTGGGTAACAGACCCCTGTGGCTGTTTTTTTGTCCAGGGATTCTGGGAAAACGGCGGCCATCATATGTGTCACGTGTTCTGATGGGTGACACATGGTGGCTCTGATACACCTCTGTCACCCCTATACCTGTGCAGCCTGGGCTGATTTACAACCCCTCTCCCCCCACCGTGAGTCACTCACAGCTGGTTTAAGTCCCCCCCCCCCCCGCCCCATTTGAGCTCAGACGGATGCCGTTGTTGCGGAAGCAAGCAGATGGTGGGGGTGCATAGGCCGACTGGGGGGGCTGCCATCAGGTGGAAGTTGAGAAACACATGGGCCGGGGGGAGGGAGGGGGGGTGCCAGATAAAACTGAATTGCGGAAGTACGTAGGAGAGCAGGGCTGGAAAATCACCCACAGCCCGGGCATAGGCTCATGTTCGAACGTCCCCCTGGGCGTCCCCTGGTCACTCCCTGACTATGTAGCCACCAAGTCCTCCTGTGTCTCCCACGCAATGTCCTGGTGAGAGAACCACCGATTCACAGGACACAATGGGCCGGGTGGGCTGCATTCCTGCCATAACTCCCCCCCCCCCCAATGGAGCACTGCTGTGAAATTCCTAAGTTGAGCCACCCCCTCTCCCCATTGTTCCTGTGGTTTCCTGGGGGTCCCAGAGGGAACGCTAGGCTCGTCTAACGGGGCCCTTTCATCTCAGCCCAGGGGTCGCATTGGGGGAGACGCCCTCGTCAAAATTAATCACTTTGCGGCGTAATCACGTGTGCGGATGCTAGCTTCCAATCGTCAGGCAGTGGGAGGTCATGTGACCAAAATCCCCTCCCCC
>JAODKE010000110.1:33513-46316 GCA_026779605.1 Mormyrus hasselquistii | reverse complement strand
CTGAGCTATTAGTTAAGTTCTCCCCAAGCGAGCTTGATGGGCCGAATGGCCTCCTCTCGTTTGTATAGTTCTTATGTATCCCCTGGTCTAGCAGTTGAAGAGTTTTTCAAGGAGTGACTCACGTTGAGGTAGCCTCCTTTAAGGAAGGGCCCATGCTAATCAGTCTAGCAGACCTCGAACAGCGGTTGCAGAATGTCAGTCTTGGTCAATCTCGCAGCCAAAGAAAGACTAGTCCAGCTCCTTGAGTCTTACCATGATGTCTTTTCCAAGTTTTAGAGTCATAGCTGATAATTGCATTTTGTAATTTGTGCAATGACTAAGAATTCGATATTTACTTTATTTTGTATACTGAAGGGTGAATAAGTATTTCTTAGATTTTGTTTTAGTGGTTTAGTTTATTAAGACCCCTAGACTATATCCTAGACTGTGCTGAGGCCAAAGGTTTTGTACACCACATCAGACTTACTGACGAGAGGCCCTTCTGGCTTCCTTATCGCCAAATCGCATACCACAGCATATCGATCTGATGTTTAAGCAGGTGCTACGAGATCCAGTAGTGGTGGATTATGGTAGCTATGTGAAAACGCTGATTTCCCACCTCAGAGAAGCCATAAGCATTGCACAGAAGCATAGCGCTAAGGAGCAGGACAAACAGGCGGAGCATTATAACAGGAAAGTTAAGGGGGTACATCTGAGTATCAGAGGACTCATCGCGAATAAGGATGAAGGGGGAAAGAAAGAATTGGCTGATAGGTGGGATTCCACACTTTACACCATCAGAAATAGGAACCCACAGAAAAATATGAATGAGTTAGTTGATGGAAAAGGAAACCAGAAGGTGGTACATCGCAACCTTATTCTTAACATCAGCTTCTTACCGGTGCAATCATTGTGTGGTGAAACAGTCAAACAGGCAGTGGTTTCCAGCTCAGAAGATGAATCGGAAGCAATGGATACATTCCATAATGTTACACTGGGAGAACCAGTCTGGTGAGGTGCTGATGGGGGATTCGGGTGTGATTATACATACAGGTATCTGTGTGTGTCTGTGTGTGTCTGATGATGGGGCAGGTCTCAGGTTGTCAGGCAGGTTCTAGCACAGACAGCCTAAGTAAGACTGGGTTACAGTATGCAATTAAAATGCACCATCATCATCAAAATGTTGTATGATCTTCATATAACCATCAAAAACAACCAACCTGGTCACCACACTCTGTTATACACATCAACATAATGGGCAAGTTGATAAACTTAGGTTAGGTACCCAACACCCAAACACACAAAATAATGGCCAGTATTCCCCCTGTATGCCGGGAGCTCAGATTTCAACAATGCATTCATGCGTTCCCTCCTGCTGTGATGATGAAAGGCTGCGACTGTCAGCAACCTTTCACAGTCTCGAGGACATTTTATAGGGCAACACAGTATTTTCAATTGTTGGTATGTTTTTGCAACAGAAATATGAAGGCTAAGTTTTGATGGATTGTCTTAATTTCCAAGCACAGGATGTACATATTCAAATAAAGGGCTACAAATGAGGCAGAAGAGTAATATGTACTTTTAAATCTAAAAGAAAGGCAGAAAGAAAAAATACACAGGGATTATTTTATTTTAAAACGTACTGAAAATACTGAAAAGTATGATGTTTAATTTTCATATACCACACTGCAAAGGTGTAACTTTGGCTGGAACATTGGGGGGGGGGGGGGTTGAGGTCTCCACCCATTATGGGAGAAACATGATTATTGGGGGGTTTGTATTAGCTGGTTTTAATTTATAAAAATTGTAATTTACGCCCATGCCACACTGTCCCTCATTGCTCGACAATCAGTCTTATTACTTTGCTTAGGCTTATGATTATTGTATTGCATGCATCTTGGGTCCGCCTCATCTCCAAAAGGGGAAGTAAAATACAAAATTCTAATTTCATCAATACACTGACTAAAAACACATCTTACAAGTAAGATTAATTTTAGACCTAATTAAAATATTCAATGTTCAGGAACTATGGTGTGGCCACCGTCATCTGTGACCATATAAAACGCTTTTAACTCATACTTTCATTTTTACAATTGTCTGTAAAACTGCAGCTTTCGAAGCTCATTTGGAAAAGGTGAGTTAATTGTTAAAAAATAGGCCTTTATATCGTACAAAACTGCAGACTAGTAAACTCCGTAAGTTGTTTTTTTCCTCCTTTATTTTAAGTTTTGAGGCATTTTGAGGGGAACTGTTAGTTTCTGCTGTTCTATAATAATATATTATACCGAGGGAAATGACGTAGATGAGTATAAGGGTTTCAAAATCTGTATTAGCAACTCACTCTAGCGATTATATAATTGTTAAATCCCAAATATACTTATATTTTACCTTTTACCATCGTTATCCGTGTGACCATATACAATAATTTTGAAATTCTACTTTCACTTTCACTCTCTGTAAAAACTGCGGCGGTCGAAGGTCGTTAAGAAAAGAAATTAGTTTTTCAAAGAAATATTTGTATATTTCAATAGTGTGCGAAATGTAAGAAACCCGCATAACTTGTCCTGCTAAACAATCTTTTTTGAAAAGTCTTGAATTGGCTGGAATTCATACCAACCTTCTCCGGGAACTTCCTAACCATGTAAATTCTAAGAAAGATTTCACCATCTGTATTTATATAATTATTTATTCTAGATATTGTTTAACGATTAAATATCAATCTCCATATCTATCAATCAAGCTTTATATTTTTCCATGTAAATAAGCAAACCTGACGTTGGCAAAATCCATAACCGCAGATCCTAATTATAATTAACACAACCGAGTTTATCTTAATATGCCATACATAAAAATAGAAGAGCGCATTTGATGTTTTACTTACAGTTATTTATGATAATTCATTAACTATGGTGTGGCCACCGTTATCTATATGACTCTATGAAATGCTTTTAACTTTTACTTTCGTTTTCACAATTCTCTGTAAATCTGCAGCTTTCGAGTGTCGTTTGGAAAAGGCGAGTTTGTTAAAAAGAATTGGGATATATACCGTACAAACTGTAGGATAGTAATCCTAATTGATAACGTGGGTCCGTCTAATCCTTCAGAGAAATTCCCACTTCGCTATGGAGTACTATACGGTTGACGCGCGCTTCCGTGAAAACTCCGTGCAGCCATGTTCTTGGGTTTTACTGTTCTTTTCTGAAGCTTTCTTTAAAGTACAAGGGGAAATCAATATAAATTAAGTATTTTACATGGCAACTCCACAGTCGTGTGCAAGCACGGTGAAAAACGAATATGCTCACTAGCTCCAAAAGCTCCGACTTCACTAAAAAAAAGGTTCAAGCTGCCTAAAACATTATAATCAATACTCAAATGGCGTAGCCGACTGCGACAACCACTAGACTCAAACAAACGTGTCAAAATAAAAGCGTAGACAGACATTCCGTGGAAACGAGGTACAATGCAATAAAAACACAAACAACAAAAAGAAATTTGTCCATTGCAGAAATGGCTCCAACACTAATAACGCGTTAATTTTTGTCCGTCTGTGGAAAGATTTTTATATATATATATATATATATATATATATATATATATATAATTTTAAGGCATTGTTTTGGTGGAACTGTCAGTTTCTGTTGTTCTTGAATCATGTTATTCCCAGGAAACTCAAGCAGATATATAGAAGGATGTCAATTTCTGTATTAATATAAGAACTTATTCTAGTAATTATATAACTGGTAAATCACAAATGTACTCATATTTTACCTTTTACCACTGTTATCCGTGTGACTAAAATGCTTTTGGACTTCTTTTACTTTCACAATTGTCTATAAAATCTGAGGTGGTCGACAGTCGTTTGGAAAAAGTTTGTTTGTCTAACAAATATCTATGCGACATATTTAAGCAGCGTGCAAAAAAACCCCATAAATAGTGCATTTATTGGTTTTGTGAAAAGTCCTGCTAAAAAGTGTGTAGTGAAACACCTTTGGCTGGAATGAACAGTTACCGACCATCTCTGGGGATCTTCCTGGGGAACTCGTAAATGTGAAGAAAGATTTCAGCAGCTGTATCAATATTATAACTTACGGCCAATTCTAGAAATTCTTTAACTATTAGACATGAACTGTACTTATCTTGTCCCTTTGTAAAAGGAAACACAAATGAGTTTATTTTAATATTTCACATACAAAACCAGAAGAATCCACTCGACAAGCGTTTAACTTTAAGGAAGCTTATCAGATAATGTGTATCTGCCTTCATGTTTATAGCACGACGTTTTAAGTCAACAGCTGTATGGCTACTCTAAACACTCAATATTCATGAACTGTGGTGTGGCCACAGTAATCTGCATGACTAAAAAAGTCTGATTTAAAAAACCTCTAACTCTTAAATTCACTTTCACGGTTGTGTGTAAAGATGCAGTTTTTCTGGGTCATTTGTAAAAAGTGAGTTTGTTCTCAAAGATATGCAAACTAGAGGTGACCGATATGGGTTTTTCAATAGCTGATGCCGATATTTAGAAGTCAGGGTTAGCCGGTGGCCGATATACGCTGCCGATATTTTTGGGCCAAAAATTGGATGTTTTATCCTCTATTTGTATGATAAAATATTCACACTAACAACAAACGATACACAAAAAGTCTCCCCTCAGCATTTGTTGAATACTGACTTGTGTAAATTTAAATATAAACTAAAATATCAAAAACACAATTCAACTTGTAAACAATACCAAACTTATAAACAATAACAATAGCAGCATCAGAATCTCTTTTAGTGGCTTGGTGAAATGCTACCATACGGAATTAGATTTTTGTTCAGCCATCAGGCAGCAATTACTAAAACAGAAGAAAAAATGCAAGGTTAGCATTTTTATTATCGTGCCTTCAATTCATTCCATATTTCCAGTATTCCATTCACATTAAAACAATTACACTCTAATACATTTTGAAAGAAAAAAAACACTATTACTGTAACTAAGTGCATCATGGTATGATGAGTAGTGTACAAGGCCCAAAACCTTTCACTAACATGTTGTTTATGTTGTTAGCAGACAGACAACGTACAAGCCAAATTCACAATCAGAATCTAGCGATCGCAGAAAATAAAATAACTTTGTCATATTACACAGCCTTGTATGCAAGGACAACATAAGCCCCTAGTGATTGTGACGTTGTCGACGAATAAAGGACAGACAGGTTTAATAAGGAAACTAACTGCGCAAAGTTGTGCACTTTTTATCTAGACATCTGACAAATGGTTTGAACTGTGTGAAACAAGTTGCACAGAAGGACCTTTGTCAGCATCAGCTTGGGTGGAGTGCTTGAGAGCTGCCGGCTCCGCCCCACACACACACACAGAGTGAAACTCTCCGACACAAGAAAAAAAAAACAGAACTGATAACATCGGGCTGATATGGTAATAATTAAAATGTTAACAATTAAAATGATTTTTAACAATTAAAAAAACGTCTGTGAGCCCACCAACAAGCGCACGAAATTAACTGTCGGAATCGATGATCCTTAACGTTACCTGTAAGCTACATTTGGTTATTATTATCATTACCCCAGTTCCCGACAGCGTAATTCATGTTCTCTTTTAAAGCAACATTTCATAGCAAACCAGTTTAATAAATAGGTCTTTGACAGATCAATTTAAGCCTTACGATTTTCTCCCAGGACTTCTGGCTGGGGTCCTGCACAAGGCAGCATGGGTCACGTGTTCCACAGCAACAATGACACTGGGCAGACGTGCCTGTCTGTAAATCAGTATAGTGCACTCGGGTATCGGCTGATGCAGATACATTTTAAAATGCCCAATATCGGGCCGATATATCGTTTGACGTCTAATACAGACACAGAGTGGGACTAATTTTCAGCCCAGAATTTTTATGCCAAAGAACAGGGCCCACTTTCCTGATAACGGTGACTCTTAGCATCTTACAAAGACTGATCTTATCATGTATCTTATGAAAGTTATTTGTTTTCCTGTGTATGTTTCCTGAAAAGTTGCTTAAGAAATTGCTCAAGGGAGAGCTTCTTAAGTGCAACCTTAATGGGCGCCGGAACACCTGATTGGTTGACATTGATGAGTTGAGAATTGATTATTCCCTCCATGCAGCAACTGCTTGGATTGAGAGAAAGTGGTGTTCTATATAAATATGACAGTGCAGGAATGCTTCAAAATATCGCATTAATCAGAATTGGAGTGAACCTAAAAATAAAATACACAGTTAAATTGAGTCATCTAACCATAAATATGGCTTTTGCTGAATGGGTGCATTAACCCAGCTCCCCAGACTGTAGTATCACCAGTTTATGTTTTTTTCTGTCGCGCCCGCAAGGGTGGGGCCAAGCGCCGGTGGACAATTGGCAGCCAGTAGCGCTACTATTTAAACCGACTTCCGGAGGTCGGTGCAAAGTATTGTTGCTGTTTCCGAATGAGCCTTACTGAGCGTTACGCTTGTTTCCTGTCTCCCCTGCTTGTCCTGCTCTGCTGTTTCGTCTGCCTTGCCGTTTCGTCTGCCTTGCCTGCCCCTCGCCCCTCTCCGACCTGCCTGATCCCACCTGACCTGCCCCCCTACTCCGTCCTGCCCTGATGTCCTGATTCTGTTCCTTCTCCCTCGTCGTCTCCACGTCTCGTCTATCCGTGTAGGATTGACCTTCCCGATTTCTGCCTGTGATTCTTTTGGATCTCCCTTCTGGCTTTGGCTGCTCTTGGTCCTGTAAATAAAACGATTGGCTACTGCACTTTGGGTTCTGCCTCCTGCGTTTGTCCTGGTCTTTACAATTTGTTTTATAAAACTCCTGCAATATATGTGCATGTCCTTGATACTGGGATGAGCAATGGCACAATAGCCGAAAGAAAAGCTGCTATTGTGTTACTGTCTCGATATAAAATGTTGTCTTATGTGTTTCAGTATTGACTAGGAAGGACTATTCCAGGGTGCTTTTTTGGGGAAAATGTAATAGAGTTACATGAAAATAAACCTGCAGTGTCTTTGATCTGGGGGAACTTTCATAAATGATGCTACAGTTTAAAGTCTTATTAAGTCTTATAATAATAATAAAATAAATAATAAATAGCATATGGAAATAAATAATCACATACTGAACTGGGGTGGCTTTCCCAAAAGCTTTATCTAGTACTTAAGATCGATTACACCGCACGACAATTTATTTTAAATGTTTTTCTTCCTGAAAAGTTTTTGCTGATCAACAGTTAACTGTTTACCGGCAATAACGTATTTAATCACATTTATGATTCTCATACGCTATTGTGTTCAACATAGTTAGAAGTGTATCGCTCTTGATTTTCATTTGTATTCAATGTCAGGTGCATCACGTTTCAGTGTCCAACTGTAGCCAGCACAAATATTTGTACCTGGTGACAGCAAACATCATTCCTGGTCTCGAACCCAACAATTAGGCTTTTGCCTTTGACAGATCCAAACCTCTGACCAGATGGTTTAATTCCAAATCCGCATCAGTGTCCCTGCCAGTTCCCTGCATTGCAGTTTCTTCATCTGTCTCGTCTTCATTCCTCTGGTGGTTTCAGAATCGGAAGACTGTGGTCATGTGACACGGATCTCATTGCTGAAGGTACATTAGGGTATTCAACTGACTTCTTGTTTTTGGCTGAGAAACCAGACGCATCAGTCTAACAGAAGTAACAGTTTGTCACATGGTCTTTCTGTTCTCACCATAGTCAACAGCAAACGGCATTGTCTTTCGAGTGCCTCTGAGCCAGGCTCTCAGACAGACAGCACATGTCACACAACAAATGTGAGGCGCCCATTCCTTGTCTTGATTATATGCTTTCTTCACAAGAACAGTCATTGAGCATCTCTGAGGCCCAAGCGTATATTCGCCACAAATGTAGCAGAATGTATCGCGGCTGCTACGACATTGACGAGACATATTGACCAACACAAAAATTGTCCTGCAAATGTCTATAGCATCTAGCTTACTTGTAACATTGCTACTGAGGCAATGCTATATTGCAACAATACATACACACTATCTGGTCTATATTAACCCAATGAGCAGCATCTGTGTATACAAGCCTCTTTTATAGGCAGCTGAGGCAGTGTCAGGCTGGCTCCGGCCTGCCCAGGCTCCAAACTTCCACAGAACAGTTCCCAAACTGGCCTGTTTCCATGCCTGGAGATGGCCAGACTGTACAAAACATTTTTGATAGGTCCCTTATAGAAATAAAATTTTTTTGGACACAAAAATATATGACAAAACTGAACCACTGAGCGAAGTTGCGAGTAAAATGTCCCCGTCAACACGACATCACTCACTGCAGCCCAAGGAGTGCCTTAGCCTGAGTCTCATAATACGCTCGTTTAAAGGAGTGACGTCAGACAACATTGGGAAGAGCCGTTCCGTCACTGCAATAGCAACACCCCGAGTATGGCAGCCGACAGAACGACCAGACCAACAGTAGGTGTACCCACGTTAAAAGATCTGGCCACTTCCTGGTCTGCATACTCCAGAGAGTGCCACCACCGAAATGTGGACTTTACGAAGCTCCCCCGACAGTAGAGGAAGGTGGTCATCTGGCCAGAGAGACAACCCAGATAGCGAAATGATTCGGTGCCGGATCCGGAACAGATTCGCATAACTGGTCTGGATCGGAGTCCACTTGCACAGCAGGATCCAAAACAGATAAAGATCACTGGCTCCAGGCCAGACTCTACCCAGATTTGCCAATACCATAGTTCACCCAGCCTTACAAATAACATGTTAAATATAAGGAAATTTAATAATTACCTTCTGGTCATACGTACAGTAATCTTTACTTTGATGTATGTATTAAATAAAACTTCCATTAATCAAATGAAGCCTATTTTGTAAGGTTGTGGAATCTTACATTATATAAATATATTAATAATTATTTGTTATTTGTAATTAATATGTATTTCATTCTCCCCACCTATTTACCTACCTACACTAAAAACATGGTAACTGCCTTTATGTTTAAATTAGGTTACAGCATAGCATTTGTAGTCAACAACTGTACGACAGCCCTGAAATGAGATTTGCTGTAATATTTAATATTCAGAAACTATTTTGCTGCAGCCATTATCTGTGTGACTATATAAAAGAGGTATGATAACTTTCACAATAGTCTGTAAAACTGCAGCTTTTGAGGGTCATTTGGGAAAAGTGGGTTCATCTAACAAATATACTGTATGCCAATATGGAATGGGACTAATTTTCAGCCTGGGAGTTTTATGCCCAAGGCCAGCCCATTTTGTTTTTGTTTTGGGGGAACTTTAGTAAATGATGTCACAGTTCAAGTCATATTATTCCAATAAATTGCTCATGTTTCAAGAAGAAAATAAATTATTAATAGCCTAGAACTATTCAAGAAGTCTGACTTTCTCAGCCCCACTGGTTCTTTTCTAACATCCATCTTTTGAGTAAATTTCAAGGATAATGATAAATAGTAAATAAAAAGCAATAGCAAAGGATTAGTGGTGGCATCTCCACAACCACGCACTGCGCTCACTCAGTTCCAAATGACAAGTGATCACACAGACGCATGTGCCGAGTTTGTGAGTTTCTCTAGGCAGAGCAATCGTGGTCTGCTGTGTGTGTGTGTGTGTGTGTGTGTGCGTGTGTGTGTGGGTGGGTTATGTATATATTGCACCATGGGGATCGAATTTCTCCACACAGTGATAGAAATCTGTTACTTTGATGTTGTGGGGACTATTTTTTTCAGTCCCTGACTGACAGGGGCCCTAAAATTTTTCAAACATAATTGGACTGGTCTGGGTTGAGGGCCTGAAATGATACACTTTCATGGGACCCAAAATCTCTAGCAGCTCCCCTGTATCCCTTGTAAGTTACTTTGGTAGAAATGGTCAATGTCAATGTATAATGGGGCTGTGTGTGACTCAGACAGACAGGAATCCTGTCATTGGCTGGTTGCTGATCATGTGATGGTTTAAGTGTTTTTCCCCACTGGAGCCTTAAGCAATAGTCTTAACCCTAGTTTCACCAAAGAGCGGCTGATCATGCTTTGTAAATCGTGTCACTTTGGATTAAACCATCTGGTAAAGAAATGTACTTTATTATTTGTTGTTAAATGTAATTTGCGTTTGAATGGATGAAGAAAATGCAATGCATTCATTGAACAGGTCTGGAAGTTGGTGTTTGGAAAATGGGAGGCGGCAGCAGCACTGAAACCCCCAGAGCAAAGGAGTGGAAACCAGAGCTCCTTGATAAACCATGGAGGGATGTTAAGTGGGATGAGAGGTATGAAGCCTGTTTTTGTTAAATATAATCAAACTGATTTGCTTTTTACTAGTATCACAATTTTATGCATATACCTGTATTTTTAAAATATTCATGAGTAATGCAACCCTTCTGATATCAAACACACATAGACACACACACAGCCTACATATAATGGTGTGTAGCACTGCAGGTTAGGTCTCTGCACCCATAATAAGACAGTCACTAGTTGTACTCCCATGGATGGTAGTGATTTCACCATTGGGCCCATGAGTATGGCTGTTATTGTAGCAAAATTATTTGTAAATGCGTGTGGAGAGTTGTTTGACTATCTCAATGCCAATTTGTAAATGTAGAAGAATCTGTAAATGGATACTGAGATTTACAAAAGTGTGTAAGAATCTGTAAATGTGTATTCAGAACATTTGTGTGTAATCAGATTTGCAAATGTGCAAAAAAATCTCTAAATGTTTAATGAGATTTACAAGTTATGGAAGCATATTGCATTCTTCTGGGGAAAAAAAACAGTTCTGTTTTTCCAAAATAAGGACATAAGAATCCTGTTTTTATAAGTAAAATTTTCAGTTTTTCTGAAATAATGAGATACCCATCCTCTTTTTCAGAGCAATATTTTCTGTTTTGAAACTGATCACTTGAAACAGTATGGCATACTTTGTGGATATAAGCTGATGCATCTAAAAAGCATTCAGGTTTATCATTCCACATGCCATAAAAGTTTGGTCGTCTATTCTAATACAAACATCTCTGAAGACGAGTCTGGCACCAGAGTTGCGTTGCCTATTTGCAGGAATTGTCTTGAGTCACAACAAAGCCGGCCTGAATGCATTTTATATTTCCGTACAGCATGTCATACTGTTTCAACTGATCCAAGACAAACATTCCATGGTTTAAATAAATATTCAAGCAAGTATTATTCGTTATGGCTTATTAGTGTTAACCTACAAATGATACTCGGTTAACTGTTGTATAAAAGCAATATCATACTCAAAGTTGTGTGTTAGTACTACATTATATGACGGCTGTGATTATCTTCAGCACTCGGCCGCATGATCGAATCACAGAGATGATATATTGGAGAACAACCACATTTCTTCTTGTATGTTATTGCTTAAGTAACGGTTTTTAGATACACCTGTAATGCGGAGTGATACATCTGATGTGAAATGTCCAAGTGCGGTTATACTCTGACAACAGCACTCATAAAAAACATTTTGTCCGATCAGATTTCTTGGTCAGAAGTAATTGTTGTACTATTTGTGTTTCTTATAAATTTTGACTAATTCCCATTTCCATTCCTGTAGCACAAGAAAAAACCTCATGAGATACATACTGGATTACAAGCCCCCTATCTACTCAGTGCCTCAGGCTCGGATTCTTCTAATTGGTCAGATTCAAGCTGGAAAATCCAGCTTCTTCAACTCCATCAACTCTATCTTCCGTGGAAACATAACATGCCAAGCTGACGTAGGAATTATAGGAAAAAGCCTAACCTTGAAGGTAAAGTGATTATGCGAGTCTTCATTTCACATGGAAGACTAGCTTATACAACTGTCCAACATTCTGGTTCAGTGTTTGTTCCACATCTGCTATGTTTATTTGCATTTTGTTATTAATTGCTCTTTCTTGTCCTCATTTAGGACAGTAGTGAATCCCTTGTCTGAAATTTAGTTTGACCCCATTGTCACAAAAAGTTTACCCGGAGACATAGTTCTGAAGTGATGGGAAATTATTTCTTTCTGCAAAAGGGAAGGAGAGTGATACACAAGGAGTGATCACAGACAGCTTCAATGAAAAGGAGGGCCAATGTTCTAATTCATACAATGGGACAAGCTACTGTATATCCAGATGGTCTATTCTTCATAAAGATTCCAGTCATTGCAGTTTTCTTTGCTAAGTTCAATTCCTTGTGTTGTACACCAGGGCAAAAGACTTGGGGAGCAGGTGGGGAGAGGTAAAGAAAAGGTGGTTGATCAATGGAAACGGAACTGGCAAATAGGATCACAGGGAAGAAACAGGGAGGTGTGGATTTGGACAACAGGCAAACAACGTTAATGATGGAACTGGGGACCACAAGACTGGGAAGCACTTAAATACTGAGTTACTGAGGGCCCAGACAAGAGGCAGCTGGGAATTGCTAACCTGAGGGCAAGAACAAGAGGTGAAAAATGAGCACCAGTTGTGGCTTGTTAGAACAATGGCAGGGAGGAAACTGGAGGATCAGGCAGACATCATGGGCAGGGCAGGGCAGTACCTCACCCCTCCCCAGATCGTGAATGGGGCAGGACAAACACTGACAGGGGCACAGAACAGGACGAGACCAGCCAGGAATGGACACCAAATGACCAAGGAGAACCACCCAGAGAACATTCCTCTGGGTTCTCTGGCTTCCCTCCCCCCATCACCCAAAAACCTTTTAAAGTGTATGGAGTTGCTAAATTGTCCATTGGTGGGAATGTGTGTGTGACTCCCCATCCTGGCTTACAGTGGGGCAAAAAAGTATTTAGTCAGCCACCGATTGTGCAAGTTCTCCCACTTAAAATGATGACAGAGGTCAGT
>JAODKE010000109.1:1788645-1801974 GCA_026779605.1 Mormyrus hasselquistii | reverse complement strand
CCCCCTTCCGCGCGGTTTCCAGGTCCTGCGAGCCTGGGACAAAAAAGAAAGCTAGATCCCCATGGGAGTCCAAACCCCCCCTACTCTTTTTCCCCTCCTTTAAAAACAAAATGCTTCCCCCCCCCCCCCCCCATGGGTATTAAATTTGTACCAATGGGTGGTCAATCAATACACTTTGTTCTGTTTGGGCGTAGCTAAACGGAAGATGTGGTTTTCTTAGAGTACACTCTGTCAGAGGTGGTGTTCTTTGGGGTTAGCAACTCTGCCACTGGGGCGGCAATTTCAAACTGAAAGACGTCAGCAGGCCGCGTCCTGATTGGCTGGGCTAAAAAAAGTCAAAATAAAAGGGGAACGGCCACAACGCGCCGAGAACACATCCCGCCGCACGTAGACGCCAACTGCCACTCTCAGCACACTGCTAGTTGGGGCCCAAGATCGATTCTTAGTGGCTCATGAAAGGCTAAGTGGGCAATTTACAAAGGTTGCAAAATGAGTGAGGGTGTCTTTGAGTTTAATGAAGTCAGTTATATGTGCTTCACACATTACAGCAGCCCCCCTTCTAAGGGTTTAGGGTCTGGCTTTAGTGTAAATGCTATACCAGTTATGTTGATCCTGAAATTGAAATGAAATGAGTAGGAATCAGAATAAAAACCCAAGACTGGTGCTGCAGTTGGGTCCGTGTTCCAGCTAGTAGAGTCACCAGGAGCCTCAACAGATACTGCAGTGATTAACAGAGATGGAAAGTCCATGTCCAGAAAGTACAAATCCAGACCAAGGTTTTGTTCCAACCAACCAGTTAAATATCAAGAGTCACAGTTACATTGTACTCAACTGGTTGGTAGAAATAAAACCTGGGTCTGGATTTGGACTTTCTGGACATGAACTTTCTATCTCTGGTGATTAAATAGGTGGCCTATAGTATCCTTAGCATGGATATTACACTGCAGAAACTGGCACGATTTTTCAGCTGCAGTGTAATATCGTGTGCAGTGCAGATAAGGGAGAACAGCAAATGCAGGAGGTACCTGATATGATTTTCGGGGTCTGGATCTCCACAAAGCCCTTGTTGATGAGGGTGTCCCTGAAAAGTTGACAGACCCCCGACTGGAGACGGAAGATGGCCTGACTGGTGGTGGTCTGTCGGGGGGGGGGGAGAATGGTGTAAGCAAAGCCGATGGCCGTAAGTCACTGCTCAGAAAGATGAACAAGGACACACTGAATAATGATGTCAACCACAGTCATTACCATTAACTACAGTCTCAAATTACCTTTGTAGTCAGGCTATGGAAAAATGTTCATGGGATCTGGCAGGCAGTGTCATCTTTTAACACCCAGCTCTCAATAAAAGGCAAGGAATTTGATAAATTATACATATGCTGCAGAAATTATACGGTGGGCAATCTGCAGTCTTTGCTAGGGCGTCGTATTAGCAAAACAACATCTGTTTTAAGGAGTGAAAAAGGGATCTCATTGAGGGCCGGTGAGTACATTAAGCTGGGTTTTGGGGCTTTCAGTCGGCCTCCGTCTCCATTCACTTCATCCGAGGTTCAAAGCGCCGGCTTGCCCTCCCCCAGAAAGACACGGGGGCCCCCACACACCTGCTCAGGTCTTGCAGAAACCCAAGAATACAATGCTAGCTCTCATTGATGACTCTCAGCACCACAGCAGAAGGCACTAGTCTCCAGGCCTTGACACCCACAAGCACCCAGGGGGTCCACTAAAATGCCCCCCCCCACATCCCCCAACTCTGGCTTTCAAGTCAAACTTGACTCACAGACAAGTATTTGTCATCTAACACAAGCCTGCATTATCCATATCCAGGCTAAGTATGAAACCAGTGAGTAAAGTGAGAGTTTAATCTGAAGGCCATTTAACAACTTAAGTGGGGAATTTACTAAGCGACTGTCACGATTTCCTTATTGTTTAGCTGTCATTTATTTTGAGAGTTCAAAACCTGTGTGGGGTCGTCTGTCGCAAGGCTCTGGCGTCAGAGGGCCGTTGCGTGAGACTGTTTACAGTGTGCGGGGTACACCCACATGCTGCCTGGGGCAAAAGTGAGACTGGAGCCCAGCGTCTGTGCCATGAAGCTCTCACTGACAGCGACCTCGCTCTCCAAAACCACACGCTCTAATTTTCACTGCTTTTTTTTTTTTATAAAAAAAAAAAACCTAGTTCACCATGGTTACCTGACGTAACAATACACGCCATCAGTGTTTTTTCCTTTGAATGTTTACATCAAGTCAAAAACCCCAGAACCTAGCAGCAAAACCAAAATAAATCAAGTGGATATTTCAAAGGCTAATTTGTGTACCTATGACCTTAGTTACAATCTACACCCCGTTATCTATGTTCTTGCTAATCAGAGAAAACATTGCGGTAAGGATCAGACCTCAAGAGACATTTCACCTCCATCTCCGGCAGTTTCCAGCTCCCCGGGTCAGAACCGCACCACAGTTACCGTCTGGCCCTAAGTGTTAAACACCACCTGACTGCCTGTTCTTTAAATGCAATAAGCAGGTCTTGCAGCTCACAGACAGACTGCCATGATACGGCACCTTAATCCTGCCCGCAGTCTCCAAGCTAAAATGCTGTTTTGCCTTCTCAGAGCGCCCCTCCCCCGCAATTACACTGAGAGATGCTCTGTTCCAGCGCAAAGCTTTGGCTTTCATTCTCAGCATCAGGAAAAACGTGTGGTTCGGCAAGGCAGAGATGGACGCTGTGTGGAGAGATTGGGCCGAGCTGAGGCAGGGGGCCCACAGCTGTTCTACTTCAAGACCAGCGCCTGGCTCAGTCTCCACAGCTGTACAACCCCACTGAATGTTCTGGGCCCCGGATTGGGCCGCGGTGCCCAGCATGCGGCTGTAAAAGGCCTTGACTATGCCCATACCGTCTGCTTTACCGCTGTAGCCGCAGCGCCAGATAAAGCCGATTTGCTTAGAATGCTGCCTGAGGCCGGGGTTTGAAATTAAATGACTGCTCCCCGTTTCATCGCGCCGGACCCCGTTCGGGGAAGTCGGCATGTGAAGAGGCCCAGGCTGACTGAGGGAGTCAGAGGGTGAAGTGGCTGAGTTCTGAAAGTAGGCCAGGCCCGAAACTCACCCTGAGGTCGATGACCCTATTGTCCAGCTTGGTGTCCTGATTGACGGTAGCTCTCCCTTCCTGCAAGAGACAAGGTGACCCGTTACCGTTTGTGTTGACCGTCAGAAACTCAAGTTTATCGAGCTGTACAAAGGGACGCCATGTAAAGGCACCACAAAATAATGCAAGGAGGTCTAACGACAGTCGCCAAGCAACAGCCTAAAAAAAATCCTCAGCCTTAGATTGTGATCCTGATGTTCAGACTTTTCCTGGGAGACTAGAACAAATGGTAACACTTCACATTAACTGTTCCTTCAAAATATATTCATAGAACATTCCCAAGCAGCATGTTAGTGTACCATAAGCTAATGTACCATAAATTAATGTACCATAACCTCATAACATACCTTAACTGCTTTAATATAGATTAAAAAAAATTATAAGATTGTCTGGTTACATTTTTGTTATCACGTGATTGCAATTAATGCAAATTAAAGCAGTAAATAAAGAGGTAAATAAAAGGCATTTGCTGAAATAAGGCTAGAGACTACTTTATCCATTTTCTCTCTTCCATAATCTCTTATCCAGCATAGGGTGTTACAGCCCGGATCCTATCCCAGGGACAAAAGGCAGGGGAACACTGTGGGCGGGAAAGCAGTCCAACCCCGGATAACCACACACACCCGCAGCCGCGCACACGCCACACCACCGGCAGCTTAGAGGCACCGGTCTAACTAAACAGCATGGTTTTGGATGGAAGGAGCGGACAGGATCAGAGAAGCCGCCGATATGAACGCATGCAAACCAGAATCAGCGTGTTTACATGCACGGCTTAGTGGAGCTATGGTCATTGGGCTGCGCATTTAAATCGGACTACTGTCCTCGTCCCAGTATACATGCGTGGGAGGGGAATCGATTTACTGACCCGAGTATGTCTGACTCCACTGCAATAGGTGGCGACATAGCTTCTTTCAGTTTGTTAGTTTTGTACTTTTCCCGATTGACCTATTATGTCTGACATTTAAAAAAAATATAGCAAAATTAATAATAATGGATGTGTGGACAAAATGAAGTGACAAGCTTTAATTCTGATCTGGTTGGAAGAACAAATACAGCGAGATCAGGATAGAGGAGTTGGGAACATCCCAGAATGCGCTCATCAATTCCAATCCAAATCAGGAAATTGAACTGGAATTAAAATCACCCTGAAATTCGAATTCAATTCCAATTTTGTTCCACATAGTTTTTTTTAAACCCCACCTCCAGTTCCAGTTCCTGATTTGGATTGGAATCAAGAGCAAATCAACTCCCAATCACATTGTGTGGGTGTCTTAGTCCGACTTTGAGAAATTCAGTTTAGTACTTTAAAAGTTCAGTTTGAGTGAGACTAACGCAATAATTTGATTTCCTTAGTGTGCATGTAAATGTACTGAGCTTGTAAAACCCCCAACCCTGAAGGTGTGAAGCCAAGGGGCTCAGTGTAGTCACAGTGTCACACTGGGTATCGTTAAAAAGACACAGAATTTATTTCAGGCAGACAGGAGACGTTAACGCACAATGGAAAACCGACCCTCGTGGTTTTTTTTTTTTCCCTGAGACCCAAGGGGTCAGGGCTGAAGAGGAACTCATGGCACGCGCACGTGTTCCCCAGTGGGAGGAGGGCAACATGCGGCATGGTCCCCAATGGAAATACCTGCAGTCGGGGACGGGTGCTCTTAGCGTGGGGGGGGGGGGGGGGGGTGAGAAACGGATGCCAGCACGCCGCTGCTGTTTGACACACCACCACGTGACAGTGATCTATCTGCACAGCGCACTTTACTTTACTTAGCTGACATCGGGCTGAATCTTAGTTGTACAGCAGCAACCCGGACAGGGACTTAGCTTGCGAACAGCACACACTCTCCTCCTATAAACCTTGAAACTGCTGTGGAGTTGGGGAGCCGGAACCTGGGGATAGGGGGAGTGTGGACCCCATTTATAAATAAGACCTGATTTCCCTTGATTAACACACTCAGATATGCCAGAACATGGTCAAATCCTTAAAAGTCAAAAGAATTTACATTATTTTAATATTATTTAGTATGATGCTTGAGACTACAGGAAGCTGTTAGCGGCACTTTGTCTGAGCCATGAGTGGGTGAAACAAAAATCAGTGCAGTAATCAGCTGTCCCCAAGGTACATGCCGCTTTTCAGAAAGAAAACTTCACTCTCACACTGTGTGCTGCCCCAAGGAGTGCCTCAGTTAGTGCCTAAGCTAGTGCCTAAGCAGACATCAGTTTGGATCAAGGGCCTGAGCAGCTCCCTCACCTCGTCGCCCTCTCCCTCAGGCCGCACTGCATCCTCCAGCTGCAGTGGGAGACGGGGCTCAGCCAGGCTGACGACATATATCTGAGAAAGACAACAAACGGCCGTAAATCCCCATTCCCCTAAGCTGGTAAACCCACGGGTAAGCACCAAAAAGAACGCCAATCTCGGCACCGGCCAGGGTAAAAGAGTAACAAACAGGAAACCACAACATGCTTCTACTAGACTCTGTTCGTCTCGATTTTATCATATCAGCCTTTTCAGGTGTCAGTCTACAGCCCCCCCCCCCCGGACTCCTTGCGGTAATCGGCCAATGTGGCGAGACGTCGGGCGGGGCAGGTGGGGTGGGGAGATCAGGAGTGGTGGCCGACGGCACACACCCTCTCAATATGCAGTTCCACATCCTGCTGCGTGCAGCTCTCGATCTTCTGCTCCACCCTGCGGACCACACCCTCCACGTCCACTATGCTCTCCTTGTTGATGCTGCCAAGAATGGAGAACAGTCAGGGGTTACAAGGGATTGAAAAAAGGTGTGAAAGACGACATCCAAAGATATCCTTTCATCCATCCATCCTGCAAGCACTTATCCAGTACAAACACTCCTCACGTAACAACCTGCCAGTTTAATGACTGCCCAGTCTTTCGACCAGCTCTCCAGGCAGTTGGTATTGTACGCTTTATAAGAACTTTGGTCGTGGAAATGGCAGCGTGGCATCCCAGTGTCAAGCACCACTTAGGGGGCACATCACATCACTTAGGGGGCACATCACATCACTTAGGGGGCACATCACATCACTTAGGGGGCACATCACATCACTTAGGGGGCAGCGTGTGGCTCAGTGGGCTAAGCCTGTGTGCCTGTAATCTGAAGGTCGCTGGTTCAAACCCAGCCTCAGCGCATCAGCAAGGCCCTTAACCCCCAGCTCCCTGGGCGCCCCAACAGGTGGCTGCCCTTCACAGACAGCTTACTCTACGAAGACCAAGTTGAGGGGGGCGTAAAGACAATTTCCCCACGGAGATCAATAAAGTATCGATTATTATTATTTCTTCCAGAATACATAAAAATTACCTGTATTTACAGCATGCAAAACTAAGTATAATACAGCAGATTTCCTCTATTCTGTTTGTTACAGTAGGCAGTAACACTACAGGTCAGGCCAGGTCAAGCTGGGGAGCATGCACTGATGCGCCCACCACGTGGCAAAACTCCTCGGGATCCCAGCTGGCGACCCCCCTGGCAGACGCACGGTCCAGTCTCACCCTCCGGAAATGGCCGTCTATCTGCTGCAGCCAGGTGTTACATGAGTGCCCCCTTAGTCTGGTCCAGCCACTTGAGTCCTCAGCAATGAGGATCCTGCGAGCCGGATCACCCTCAGGGAAACGCGCCACGTGGCCGTAGTGCCGTAACTGACGCTCCCTCACAATGCAGGTGATGTGCCTCATCCGACACAAAGTCAAACCAGCGATAACCAAGGATTCTCAGAAGAGACATATTGTAAAAGGTGCAAAGGAGTGTCAGTGTAGGGCCATAAGGAGAGATCAGGAGTTTCTTAGGTAGCAAAGATACATCCTGGATGAGATTCCATCGCACATTCACACGCTATGGCAAGTTTCTGCTGGAGGAAACTGGCATATATTCTGACACACAGAGCAGGGGCAAAATTCAACCCCCAACTTTGGGAGCGAAGTAAAAGAACATTTCGTTTCCAGTTAGTTAAGCGGTGATCATTTTACAGTTAACTCCACTTCAAGAATCGTTTCGGTTTCATTTTAGTGATTTCGTTAATTAAAAATTAACCTCCACTTAGCAAAACAAGGTTCCGTTTCCAATTAGCCGATTTATTCGGTACACAGAGCAGCCCAGACACAGCTCTGCCGGGAGGCCGCCTTTTATGAGACGATAAAAATCTTCACCTCAAATCACGCTTGATACTCTCAGAACGTGGTTTTAACGAGAACAGGATAAGCAATCGAACTGGTCACACCTGCAGTTTAAAAAAAAAAAAAAAAAAAAAAACAATGGAAACTAAACAACAGAAGCGACACATTAACCACTTGACAGGTGAGTGACGATCATAGACAGCTACTCAAGAGTCAGAAATGTTTCATCAGTGTCAGAGGTACAGACTTCTGCAGAGTCCTGAACGCATTTAAATCTATGGCTGATTCATACTTCTGTATAGAATCTATGCCTTAGGTCGCCGTGTACCCTTAAGTCACTTCTGGGGAGGTGCATGCATGGCTATGGCATAGGGTACGTGGCTACCTAGGGCGTAGATTCGACGCACAAGTATTAATCAGCCTTAAATTGCATAAAGCAGGCCCTAGCCTATGTTTACTGGAGACACTAACAGTTCTCACTTTCAACATACCATGTGGGACATAACAGAAAGTATATCAGAGTAGGCCTTTTCGTGTAGTAATCATTTGGTCATGTGACCACTCAAATTGAAGACGGGGAAAAAACAGGATGGAAAATGTAACTGACAAATTTTGTGCCTGGGTGCTGTGTGTTACCATAGGAACACTGCCCTTAACAACCATTGGCTGCTTCTGCTTTCCCCGTTCCCTACTTTTTCTTTCGTCAGCCTACCAAATAAGGGAGGGAAAGAGACCTCAGACTTTCACCATTCGTAAAACACACCTAACAGAAACACCAGCATCGATATCAACTGTAGTTTCAATCTCAATGCGGTTTTTACATTTGCATGTCAGCACCGACGAGCGTATGTGTTGCTTGCTTCACAAAGTTTCAGTGATGCATTCTGCTGCGGTCGGTGCCACTCAGGCCTGTACAGTAAGACTCGACACAGCGATCTGCAAGGGCCACGGGCTGATTTGCAATAGTAAAAAGCAATGTGACAAACACCTGTAGAAACCTCTACACACCCAATACCTAAAGCTATCATCAATTAGATACATTGGGGCAGTTGGAGGATTCACTAGAGCAACTGGACAATACTCAATGCCTCAAGGCCTCCTGCCAGACTCTACGGTGACTCTTTAGGTCACTGTAACAATGACATATCCTATGAGTGCTGCTTCGCACTGTCCAAATCGTTGGCACATACCTCAGGCCTCTTGCACATTGCACTTATATTGCACAGCACAATACCTCTTGCCTATCACTTATGTAAAGATTATGTATAGCTGAACATCTCTCTCTTTTTTTTCCATCTTATTATTCTTCCTTTTTTTCTCCTTTATATTTTGTCATCATGCACAGTTGCTCTGAGTGACAGGGGTTACATTCCACTACATCTTGTATGTGTACAAGCGTGTACGTGACGAATAAACCTCTTGGATCTTGAATCTTGAACTCACAGCCAACTGGACACACCGGGCTTTGAACCAGTAACATCCAAGCATGTCTGTCTTTAGCTAAAAGCTGCCTGGTTACATGAAGGACCCGGAGGGGGCCACAGGGGCCTCGGGGGCCGCCGTAACGCTCACCTGCGACCTTCTGCTAGTGCAGAATTAGCCTTTGGTACGTTCATAACTAAACTGAAAATGCCTCAGTAGCAATTAGGCAACATTTTTTTTTTAAATGTGGTTGGATTTTACACTTACAGTGTTTTAAGCTTCGTAAGTAGAACGGAAGGATCATTCCTCTGTGGTTTATTTCGCAAACTATACAACTTCATTAATTTTAATTATAATTCTGTCATTTTTAGTTATATGTGATGGGGTTTATCCCAATATTACTGGAAGTCTCTACAGTAGTTTCCCGTAACCACGGGTGATCATTTCCAAGACCGACCACGGACGGCCGAAAGTGCGGATAATAGTGAACCATCTGCGAACTCCATAAAACATGATTGTGTGTGTGCAAATGATAATTGATTAATTACACAAAGTAAGACATTATTATTACTCTGTTTCATGTTGGTAAAGTACTTTGTAAATTACACAATACAGTACTGTCTCGGAACAAAGTGATTCTGACGTTTTAACATAATTTACAAGGGAAGATGGTCACAATGAAAAAACATTATGTATCAAGAGATGACAGAGCGATGAAAATCATGCTTTTTATACCCCTCAAAGGATAAAGGAACAATTAAAAAATACAACTGCATATTTTACAACTGTAAATATTTACAAATGTAAAATATAGTGCATATTGTATTATGCACCTGTACAGAACCTGATATGAGAAAGATTTGTTTAAAAATATCTTAAACTATTGTAAGTGCTCGACAGCTTATAGCAAGTACTTGCTTGGCATGCAGTCTGCAATTTTTGAACTTGGGATTTTTTCAGACCACAGTAACCCGCTTATGACAAAAGCAGGGTTGCCGAAACTGCAGATTCGGGGGTCCCACTGCGGACTGGATTAACGTTTAACTTAGATTTAGTAGGAAAAGCCCTTTTTTGTCACAGAAAGCGAAACAAAGTGAGCAGCTGCTGTTTCAAAAATTGAAGAAATTTCTGGCTTACATCCCAATATGCCTTCAGCTCAACTGTTCCCGTAAAACACACGGAGAGAAGGCAAGTGACTTAAGCACATCAGCCTCAACCGACGGAGCCAAGTACTGCAAGTCCTACACAATCTATGCTACTCGTTTAAACATGCAACGTTCACGGCGTTAAAAAAGGTATTTAATCTTGATTGCAAAAAACATGAATCAGCAGCACATGCTTATGAAATAAAACTTTTAACTGCCATTCTATTCTGATACACTCCACACCTACATACAACTTTCTCAGATCCGTCCTCAGTTTCCTGCTTTCCTGCTGGTCTCCTAAATGGTTGTTCTTTGTGGGCAGCCCAAGTTTTTTTTTTTTTAAACCAATATGGCTATTAAGTTGTGTCTCCTAAAAATTTGGGCTCAAATACATACAACCATGAGAAAAATCGCTCATCCTGTGGGATACTGAATGATGCTCGCATCCCAAATGGGTAATGGTGTCTAGCTGTAAAACGAGGAGGCGTTTTGCTGCAGGGATTCAAGTTAAAGTATCAATCTGAGGACTAGAGCGGGCAACCTTGCTGTCACGCGTCTTCATCAGCCCGCAACACGGAACCTGCATAAAATGAACCCGGGAACAATTTTTTAGACACATGACCAACTTTCAAGGCCATGGAAAGAGTCGGGTTTTGAAGTTCTTTTATAAACTTTGAAGGGAGCATAAACACGCTGCCCGTCCTCAGCTTTGCCAGGGCCGCTGTCCGTCTTTGAGCCGTTTCATCACATCTTGATTTCACATGACTTCTGATCGGTGAGCCCATGGCTGCTTTGCGTGCAACAGACCCAACTGGCAGTTGAAACCACAGAGTATTGCGTAAAAAAGGGGAACTCATTTGTTTACAGTGAAAGAACTTTTTTTGTTATAAAAAAATTTTTTTTAAAAAAAAGCATTGTGTGCTGCTCAATAAGGTAACACAGTGAGGGATGAAAACTGTAGTTATTTTGGAGAAGAGCGGGACTGCATGGCAGGCAGGGAGGAAAAGGTGAATGCTGGTTCATAGAGAACTAAATAACAACAAATGTACATTTTAAAGTTTCCTTCCCAGAAGTGGCTGTCCCAGAGTAAATGTATGACAAATAACTGACAAAGGAATTTTATAAGCAAGTCTGAAGCTCGTTTAAAAAGGGACCATCTTACTCCAAGCCCACCACAGACGCTCCATCTAAAATAATCCTCCAGGATCTTTGTTATGCACATTTAATGTGACTGATCTATTGTGAGAGACATGTTGGGTGTGCCGGTCCCCAGCCCCCCCTCCCCCCCCCCCCAATCCATGAGGACTGACCGTGACACCTAAAAAGCGAAGACTCCTTCACCCATGACCTGACCCTCTTCTGGGTTTGCCTCATGAAAGGTCACTCGCACTGTTCCCAAGGGCAACTTCCTTCTCAGTGCAGTTGCCGTGCTGAAGGTCAGTCTGACCTGATCTCACTCACACACAGTGACGACAACAGCAAATGTTCTGACCTAAGGCTGTGACTCTCAGCTTCACAGCAAACGAACCGTTTAGAGTTGTTTTTCTGCAACAGATGTCTAAACGAAAATCGCAACACGCTTGCGTCTTCCGTGTCAGACGCGAAGCGCGATCACCACAACGGATAATGCGTCTGCAATACTTGACGCTCGCCCAGACCAAACGCTCAGCCTTCGGCACACGCCGGAGCTCAGGCTGAGGCCCAGGTAATCAGCTGTCATCGGGCTCTTAAATGGCCCTCCCAGCCACACCGAGGGAAGCTTGTTATTGTAATGGGAGTCGTTTCATTAGCCAGATTCACGAAGCCGGCGCTGAAAAGCGATCGGTTCCTCCTGGACGCGTGAAAGCGGAGCCGGGCACCGAGGGACGGCCTTTCCCACCATTGTTCGGCCTCGGTGGCTGGCGGGGGCGAACAGGAAATGGGGGGGCCCCCCTGACTCACTTGGCGGCGAACTTGACCATCTGCTTGCTGGTGCGTTCGCCCACCGCCACCAGGGCCTGCACGTTGAACTGCTGCTGACGCAGGACCAGGAAACACTGCTTCCCTGAAAAGACAGTGGGGGGGGGGCGTCAACTGGCACCACTATTCCAGAGCACACCTCAGGATCAATCCACGAAACACAGGAAAACTAACATCGCTGGTCCCAGCCGCGGGGCCTTGAAGGGATGTTACCTTGACAGCATGGAGCTGTCACAATGAAACGGAAAAGAACTTTAAACTGAACGACTCGGGGCTAAACTCCAAATTACTTCACTTGTCCATGTAGTGATGGATGGACCCTAAGAAGGTTCCAAGGAAGAATCAAATGTGCCCATTTTAATTTTCAATTATTAATGTTTTGAACCCTTCCCCCCCAACCCGCCCCCCAAGATTGTGAGCCAAAAGAGCCCTAACCTCAAAGTAAGGAGTGGGAGAAAACATGCGCTGACATACTTGGGAGCAAGAACAAACTCATGTGGGGGGGGGGATTTAGATGCATGGCAGAAGGAACCACCAAAAGCGGACCACCTAGCTTTGATCTTTTTCTTCCAGCAGGTGGGAGTGAGCAGGGAGGGGGGTGGTATGTGGGGAGTGGAACAACACGGCAATCTCCAACAACAACTTAATTTCAGTGTAAATAAGGATGTTGTTCTGCCATACAGGACTTCCTTTACTAGGGGGCTTAATGACCTGGGTAAACAGCACCTGACAGACATTCCGTGGTAGGGAACCATCGCGTCGGCACTGTAACTCGATGGTACTCTCCGCTGGTGATACCAGCGGGAACCTGCCAGCAAACCGGTGAGGGGTCGTGTTCTGACCCGAGTCAGGGCAAATTACCAAAAGGCGAAACGCCATGCTCTCCACACAAACGCCGAAACCAAAGACATGAAGAATCACAGGTGTGACGAGACCACTTTCCAACAAAAACAGCATTCCTGAGCACGGCTGACATGCAGACAGGAATTATAAATAACTGCATATCGAAACATCGGAAATATTCAGTGTTTCCTTTAATGTGACCCGCAACCAGTGTGAATCTGCACCTGACCAAATCTTTGAAATCTAGGTACTGATCAGGAGAACAAGTCAGACGGCTTGGGACTCCGAAAATCTCAAACCAGGAAAAAATAAGAATTAAAAAAAACACAAAGAGAAGAGTGTTCCAGAACACAGAACTGTAGCGGAATACAGCCAGGGCACCACCACTGTCTGCAAACAGGACTCATCACCTTGGGCAGGACCAGTGATGCCTTCGGCTGCCGCTGGTTACCTTTTCACGCCATATTAACTTACAATACATATGAAATATTCAGTGGGCTCTCCAATCAGAAATAAATAGCCGTGATCTTGACGTACACGCATCAAATGCTTTTCATTTCGTCTGCCGGAGATGACTGGGACCTTGACAGAAAGCTGGGAGGGATTGGGGGGGGGGGGCGAGGGGGCCGGGCTGTCGGGGGGGAGGGAGGCAGGATGAGGCGGCTCTCCTGGGGCTCGGCGGGGGTGAGGGGTGGC
>JAODKE010000109.1:1745747-1763193 GCA_026779605.1 Mormyrus hasselquistii | reverse complement strand
CCAAACTGCGACACTTTGACCAGCAATCCCAAATGGTATTTATCAAAAATTCTTTCTTCAACTTAGGCGCTACGACTAATTTGACTTATTGCAGATTTGGGAATATTATGCTGTGTACTACTCTACTCCGGAGACACAGAATAGAAAGTTTTACAGAAACACTTAGTGTCCTGCCCCGATCGTCCGCTCCTTCCATCTGCCATGCCCCCTCGTTAAGCCGCTGTGGAATCCCTGTGTTTACCAGCTATTCCTGACTGTTGTCGTTAGTCCATTGTATTTACTCCGCGTTTCCGTTTGTTACCCCAGTCCGGTCATTGCATCGCACAGGTCTTTTTGCTTGCCCTGGCTCTGCTCCTGTCGATTAAACCCCATGTTCCCCGTTTCCTTGACTGCCGCCCCTCTGTCCCCGCTCCGCGTACCGCATACGGCGTGACACTGGTGTTCTGCTCTTTACCTTGACAGGAGTTTCTCGTTGTAATACCTTAACTGGAACGCCACCCATGCCAGCCATTGTTTTGGCCGAATCTTATGTCCAAAGAACACAAGTACATATCCCAAGCAACTCGTCTTGGCGTCCTGTTTCCTGGGATGTTTGGTAGTTTGGTCACGTGACGCTTAAACTTCACAGATGGGAAATGGGGGGGGGGGGGCATTCCCCCTTCTGAGTGTTTTGAACCCATCTTCAAAATCACATCATTAGTTTTTACACGCTCCACTGTAAGGTGCATTATTGCTGCATTAGGCATACTTTTTGTAATTAGGAGTTTAATTATGTACTGTAATTAGTATTATTTAATTACCTCGATCAGATGCCTCGCACTGTTAAGATTTTTATCTTGCTCCCTAAGTAGATGCATTAAATTTGGAAGGCACTGCTACCATGTTTTGAAATATTCATTTAATGAGAATATCAAAAAGCAAAGATGTTCAGCGCTATTCCCAATCGATGATTCTGGCGTTACCAAGAAGACAGACATTTAGGTTCTTATAGCAGAACATAGCAGTAATTAGAAATTCCCATTTGTTTACATCATTTTATTTGTTTACTTTCAGGTGAACAAATGAATTTGCATGAATTATTGACTGATTTCCAATGGCTCATTGAGCTATTGAAGTCTTGTACACATAAATAACTTGATCCCATTAACTGAGTTGACTGGCTGTAGAGAATGAGCACATTGTCATCATGTATTTTTGCACCACAAACGTGCACATTCATGGTGCTCCACCCATTTGCATTTGAGAACAACATCGGCACTGGAGGAGTGCAGCATTTGCCCAGCTAGCGGTGCCATCTTTTCAGTAAACAGATTCTCCATGGAAACAGGCTCACGGTGGCGCAGAGCGGGGTCCAAAGAGCTGAGATTCCACACAGCATCTGGCAAATCACCTTTAACCACTGAAGACCGCTGTGGGTTTGCTATTCCCCACAAAGCCTGGGCTCTGCTTCTCTTGGGCCAGCAGGAAGTGACTCGTCAGAGGTGACACCCTGAGGGCACCTCAACATCTGCATGCCATGCATACTTCCCAGGCTAATGCTGGTCGATGTGGTTGCTTATCATGGAATTTGTACAAAACGTCCTCTCCAGTGTTTCCCCCCCAGAGATTATGAATTTCATGAAATGGGTGTAATGCTCATCTGGTGAGGACCTTCTGATCAACATTCACTCTACATTTATGAAGGATCACAATGAAACCACATGTTATCAAAAAAGCATTACCACTTTTGACTTGCTATTGAATGGATCATTGAAATACAGTTGCTTCATTACGTTTGCCAGGTCATCCTGGAGATGTCACACAGCAGGATTTCCGCCACCAGTTATGTTACCTATATGCATATTGTTCCCCTTTCATTTTCTCGGGGGGGGACATCTGTTTCTGTTAGTCCTGATTCAACCAACCTTTTAATGGATTAGGAATTTATAAAATACTGATGTAAATGCCATATGGGTTAACAGGTTTAAGCTGCAGGCAGTTTTACAACTGCACTTTCTAAAAAAGTAGAATACATGTCAAGTATAAGAAACCTAATTAATTTATGCCCTCAAGCAAGATCATTCAAATGCGGTAATCTCACTAAACGTTCACTTAAATAATCTGCCAAGGGCTGGGGATATAATATTGTCATAATCAGGTCTCTTATGCTAGTGTTTATTTTAAAAGGTAAAATGAATTAAATCTGTGAATAAATATTATAACCCACACCTTCCAGAATTCCTTCATAAAGAATTTAGATATGTTAAATCAGTGTTAGAATCCGGTTAATTAATCTCAATTAAATAAGATGTATTGGAAGGTAAAGTCTTAAATAAGACTTATTGGAAGGATATTGAGTCAGGGTAACAAAGGCGGCGTTGAGTGTTACTCTAGCACAGTGTCCCATTTTATTCATTTGCCCGTCAGCTAGCATTGACTGGTTTTCTGTTTCACCACTCAGAGTAACGCAGAAGCGAGGATCTGATAAACCAGTACTGGCGAAGTTTAACACACTGCAGTGTTCTTACGCCTTTAACTGCTGATGGCTTATGCACTTGGGATCTTTGGGTTTTTGGTTGACGTTGTTTGCAGCAGTCATGCGTGGTTGGGAATGGGTGTTACTGTCGTACATTCTGGTAAGCTTTAGGGTCATTTATTATTAATATTATTATTATTATTTGCCTGACACTTGAACCCAAAGAGGCTTTGAGTGCTGGATTTTTTTACACAGTTCCAGTCAGATTTTACGGTGAAGAACAAGAGTGCGACTCCTGGGGCGTGAATGGGTGACCTTCAGGGTGAGAGGTAACATCTTTAATTGCTGTGTTGTAGCTGCCCTCCAGGTGTTGTTACAAGTGGGATTCAAACCCTCACCATTGCTCGCAGACAGTACACATTTGCTAAGAAGGTATTCACTCTCCATTCTGCTAGACTTTTGCTTCCCAAGATGTTCAGCCCACGACCCTCAAAAAAACAACAGAGACTTTTGACCCCCTGGAATGTTTTCACATTTTTGGTAAATTCATCTCATGACCCCCACATTGGGAAGCCCCGCTCTATACCACTTGGCTGGCCTGTGTGGTGCCACCGCTATATGGCTCCAAGGGTACCATTGCGTCATTGGCCACTAGGCTGTGTAGTGGTTAAGGACTCAGGCAGCTACGGATGTATAGAAGTGTAACAGGCACCAGAACTCACCAGAGACACAGCACAATGATATTGGTAATAGCATGGATACTCTGAATACAGGGATAGATTGATCGAAGATGACCTAAGAAGTAAAAATATACTCTAAGGACAAATGTTTCAGAGTAAAGGGCACATTTTCCTTTCAGTTGAGGGGAGTATCTGGTGTCTTTCATGGGGTTGGTGGCGTGATTGTTAATGCTCTGGATAAGCAGAAGGATTCTAAGATCCCAAGTGGGTGACACTTTTGTACCTGCGTGTGAGGCAGCTCGAATTACCCCAGCACACATACAGCTGCACTAAATTCCCAGGTGTGAAGAAAAACGTATTTCTCTGTGTATAATATGGAATATTATTTAGCATTATATAACGTAGAACATAAGTTTTACGATATTGTTAAAAAGTATGCCAAATATCCATGATGTAATCATTACAGTGTAAACATTAGAATGTAATCGACACAATGTAATCAATTGAGTATGTATTTGTAGCCTTTTGTTAGCTACTTTATGTTCTGCATCTATGAATATCCACTTTTATTAGTGTTATTCCTCATCACTATGTTAAAGGACAAATATATTATCAACCCTCTAGTCAGTCAATGTGCGACAGACTGGAGCTGCCAAGGTTTACTACTGAAGGAAGTTCACCAGAAGTTCACGGCTGAGCATTTTTAAAAAACCAAGTGGAGTCGGTCGCGCTACCATTATGCTCGACTGAGGGACCAAACAGTCAAAGAAATGATGGACAAACTTATCACCTCGGGGTGTGAATTAAGGGAAAAAACAATGATGGTGATTGGCTGAAGGAATGATGATGCTCAAGTGACAAGATATTGTTGGGCGATAAGAACTTGTATAAAAATTGATGTAAAACCGTATTGGACACACTTGTAAGTGTCTGATCTTGGTTGTAACTTCATTGTTGCAATAAAGACTGAATTTGAATCCACACGAGCAGCTCCCGACTTCTGATTTGGCTGGGAAGGAAAAAACCGCAACAATGTGCTTTGTCCTTCACTTATCTCACAGGATTTCTAACCTTTCCGCATGTTGAGCTTGCTGCCGTTTAAGGGAGCCGACTGTGCTGCTCTGAGAAAATAATCAACACCGAAAATGCCTCTTATTTTTCAGTTCGCAAAAGCATTTTTTTTTTCAGATAGTTGTATTCACTTCCCCCGTGTTCATTTCAGACAGCTCTGTTTTCATTTTAAGAAGCCACCTCATTACACAATCTTGCCGCCTTTTGTTTGGAGGAGTAAATTGGTTTTAAAGGATTAGCGTGGATTTAGGTATCAATACACACAAAGCCAAAGCGCAGACAGGCAGTCTTAATTTCTGCTGGGTCGAAACTGCCTCTGGACAGTCTTTACCCACATGTACCACTAGATGGCAGCTTTTCTTCTCATACTCATCGTGCTGGAAAAGAATTGATAGTGGATGGTATATGCTCTTTTTCTGTTTTAGATAATAGAGTGTAAATGTGGAACACATGGTTGGTTCTTTTTTTGTTGTAATTTATTAGCCCAAGTTTGCAACAGGAAACAAAAAGTTCTGGGAAAGATATGTGCATAATGCCCTTTTATTTATTTGTTTGTTTATTTGAAGAAATATGCATTTTAAGAACCAGAGGCGCAGTGTTAATGTTCCTCTTCCTTTTTTCTTGCCTTTCCTTGTTTTTCCCTTCTGCACCTGCTCTCTGCCCTCGAGGTTGTAGGTCTTAGTCCCAGTGATGGCTGACTTCTATAAAAAAATCTGGCACTATAGATAAATAAATCTGTAATTGAATCTGGATGAAAATCTCCTCTTAGCAGCAGGCTAATATTGCTGCTCTGTGAGCTGTGGAAGGGCCATTTTTGTGGATGCCAGATGGTGTAAGGTGTTACAGTTGCAGTACATGTGGTGTCCCTCCATCTTGAACCTTGTCACGTTGGTGACACTATCCCATCGGAGTTAGACCTCTGGCTGTAACTGGTGAGTGCTGAACAGCACAAGCATTCTGAGCAGACGGGATGTGTCGGACCGCGCTGCTCCGAGGAGTTTCTCCATGCTGCAGTTTGCAGCTCTTTAGATGTCCAGGATATGAGAGGACTGATTTCATGCAAAGTCAGGCAATCCTTTCCGAGCCTGTTGTGGCAGAGAGAGAATGGATCTGCTCCAGGTTAGTGTCGTGTGCACTTTGCTTCCTGTTTGAAAAAAAAACGACTCCTAATTCAGTGGTCTCCTGCTGGGTCATGCTGTCACCCAAGGTGCTGCCATGCTCGGTAAACTAATGACAGTAAATTTCCCTTAGGGTGTAACATGTGTATGTGTGATAGATCCCACCACAGACAGGCCTCCCTTGCAGGGCGCCCTGTGCTTCTCAATATTGCTGCCACAATATAATTGGATAAGCAGCTCTTCAAAATGGATGGATGGACGTTTACACATTCGTTTAGTTGTCTTCCCAGAATCTCTTACACAATGATTTGCAGCAGTGAGCCTGGATTCTACCCGAGAATAAAAGCCACGAGGTGGGGCCCACCCAGATTCGATGCTAGTGCAGTGGATGGAGAGATTTACTATTATTATTATTATTGTTGTTGGCATCACTTACGCTCCTAAAAGTCACTCTAGCTGAAGGCTAATGTTCAGAGAGCGTGGAATGAAGATTAAACCCTTAGCGAGCATGAGAGGATTACAGATAAAGATGAAGGAAGGGATGATAATAGATGAGTTAGACTGCTGAGCATCGCTGGTCCTCAGTACAGCGAGTCATAATGGGTGCAACCTGGGTCTTAAGAAGTAAAGATGGCGGCGATGTGACGGGTCACAGGTACCGTGATCATTAACGCTGTCTCACTGGTCCCTGATTGAGGAAATGAGTGATGAGACTGATCGGACAGGACAGCCACGTTTGTTCTCGCTGCAAGAGAAACCAACCAGCATTTCTGGTGATGGGTGCAGCAAAATCGGAACAGCACCAGAATATTACCATGGTAACTTTGAATTTGGGAAGATGTTAGACAAGTTCAGGTGTGGCGATGCGATGCGTGGTGGCTTGGCTGGGGAATCGATCAATGAAAGGGGGGGGCGGAGACATACCTCAGGGCTGTTGAGGTATTTTAAATCTTGATGATAATATATTTTAGCCGATGGCCTGGGGGCAGCGTGTGGCTCAGTGGGCTAAACCTTTGTGTCTGTGATTGGAAGGTTGCCAGTTTGACTCTAGCTTCCGCAGAATAGTCACATGTCTGTGGGCCCTTGAGCAAAGCCAGATTCCCCCAGTTACATGGGCGCTGCTGCAGGTGCCAGCCCATTGCTGCTGAGGATGCTCTCACCTCTGTGATAAATAGTGCATGCTTATCATTTTTACATGGATAAATTGGAAACGTACATATGCGTGTGCACACACACACACACACACACACATACACACAGATTAGGCACTCTCCATGCATTTCTATGGACATAACGTGAATCCCAACAACGACAACCTTAACCTCTACCCAGCCCTAACCTTAACCAAAAATAACCAAGCAAAATACAAGACTTTTGGCATTTCTAGCTCACGCCTTCTCACAACATCCCAGGTGTCATGACCTGTGTGTCCAGTCCTCGCCCCAGGCCCACCTCAATACCCATGTCTGAATTCCCATCGTACCAGCTGTCTTGCATTTATTCTGATGTCATTGTCATGCCCGGCTACCGGTATTCGCCTGTTGCCTGTTAGTTTCTGCTTGTTCTGTGTATATCAGTCCACGTCTTCCCCTTGTTCACATGGTCAGTCATTGATGTTTGTTGCCGCACGCTCCCCCGTTTGCTCCTCCGTCCTTGGCCAAGATGTCCCTGGAGGAGGACGCGCAATAACCTATGGTAGCTGCTCTGCAGGGTACAGGAGAGGTGGCTAGTCCAACTGCTCGCAGAGGAAACAACTACCCTGCCTGCCAATGCAGCCGCGTCCGCGGCATTGTTTGCTGCCGACGCAGCCGCCGCTATGCCCGCGGCACTGTCCGCTGCTGACGCCGCCACACCCGCTGCCCTTCCCGCTGCCCTGCCCGCTGCCCCGCCCGCTGCAGACACCGCCGCGAGCGGCAAGATGAAGAGGAGAAAGCGGAAGGAGAAACCAGAGGGAGCCCCGACCTTTGGGATAGGAGCCACTTCTCTATTCCCCGCTTTGCTCCTCGAGAGCAATCGGGGGGAATTCCTAATCATGGTGGACGCCCCTGGTGCATCACCCTCACGGGTGCGGAAGACCCACCTCGCCGCAGCAGAGGAGCCGCTGCTAGCGGCGTACCACTACAGGGTGGCGCACCTGGCCAATCGAGGGGCCAGGGCCATGTGGGATGCCATCCCTCGGGTCCCGCGATCCCTTAAAGAGACCACGCAGGACTGAGAAGCCCCAACCCTGGATGCGCTGGCCGAGATGCCCGACCTCTCGCCAGCTGTCACCGCTTTGCCTGCACCCCTCCTGCCTGCCGACGCAGCCGCCACCACGCCCACGGCTCTGCCCGCAGCCCACGCAACCACTGCTGCGCCCGCTGCCGACGTTCCTGTTGTGGCAGCACCTGTGATGCCCCCTGCTGGTCTGCAGTCGGCGATTGCTGCACCACCCATGACTCCTACCACCGCCCACTGGTCTGCTGCTGCCACTGCATCCACAGCCCTGCCTCAGTCTGCTGCTGTCCCTAAGGTTACCCTGGGTGCAGCTATGCCTGAGGTGCCTGCTACAGCCCTGCCTCCTACCGCAGCTTTGGCTGTGCCCCCAGCTGCGCCCGCCGTTCCTGTCCTGCCTGTCCCGGCACCCACTGCGGTGCCCCCTGCTGCACTGCCTGAACTCCCTGCCGTGCCACCCAGCAGGGCTGCGGCGCCACTTGCTGGCCCAGAGCCGCCCGCACCTGCTCCACCCGAGCTCCCTGCTACGCCTGAGGTTCCTGTCTTGCCCGTCTCATTGGCTATACCTGTCTTGCCCGTCTCATGGGCTCTACCTGTCCTGCCCGTCTCGTCAGCCCACGCTCTGGCCCAAGTGGCCGAGGTTCCAGCGCCACCCGAGGCTCCTAGGCCTCCACCCCCAACTCCACCTTCCAACGAGGTGGAGCTCGACCTGGGCCCCGGCTGTCGGTGTCCCGGAAAGGGATAAGACAAAGGCGCCGGGATCGGGTCCTGCCTGCCCGGCCCCCTGGCTCGCCTGCGGTTCCCCGGGCTCCTGCTCGGATGTCGTCTGTAGGTCCCCCACTGGTGCCTCATCGCTCGCCTGTGGGTCCCTCCACTCCGGCTGGTCAGTGGACAGCGCCTCCGCCTGCTGTGGCTGCGCCATCGCCTGCTGCGGCTACCCCTCCCTCCTTGCCTTTGCCAGGGTCCCCTTCTGCTCCCTCTTCTGCCCCTCTGTTGGTCCCTTCGGCTCCCTTTTTTGCCCCGTCGTTGTTCCCTCCGGGTCCTGCCTCCCAGTCTCCTGGGGTCCCTCCGTCTTTGGCCACTTGGTCACCTCTGGCTGCCGCCTTCCGCCTGCAGACCCTTTGGGCTCCCCTTGTCCCTCCTCCCTTTTCCTTTCTGCCTCCTGTGTCTCCTCTGTTCCCTCCTGGTCCCTTTGTCCCTCCTGTCTTTCCTCCTTGTCCCTTGATGTCTCCCTTGTTCACTCCTGGTCCTTTTGTTCCTCCATTTTCTGTTCCCTCTCTGTCTCCATTTCTGGTCTGTCTGTCCGTGTTTCCTGTCCTGTCTTTGGGGGGGGGGGGTTCTGTCATGCCCAGCTCGTCTGATCCTCGTATGTGCCACACCCCCTCATTTCCCATATGTGTTACCCTGATTGTACTCGCTTGTTAGTTTCTGCTTGTTCTGTGTATATCAGCTGGAAAGGGGCTGGAAGGGGGACGGCCCGGTGCTGGAAGGGGGACGGCCTGGTGCTGGAAGAGGGCTGTAAGGGGGACGGTCCGGTGCTGGAAGGGGGCTGGAAGGGGGACGGTCTGGTGCTGGAAGGGGGATGGTCCGGTGCTGGAAGGGGGCTGGAAGGGGGACGGCGTTGCCTGGATTTCTCTCTCTTGCTAATTATAGCTGCTCAGTCGTGATATTTCTGTGGCATTATGAACGTCTGGACACTTCTCCCTGCGGTCCTCAGAAATAACATTACTTTATTATAAATGCTGCCAATAATTATCGTCCATCTAGGCCTGGGACAGCACTAACATTTAAATTCTCAGGGGGGTGTAAGACCCCATCTAGCGAGTGCCCTCTCTGACTGGCATGGCCTTCAGGGTCTCCCCACCATCCTGACCCTAATCAGTAGTTTGCAGATGGATGGCTGGATATAATACATGTTATATGTTTATATGGTAGATTTGCCCTTTATCACAGGCTGAGCAACGGAGATTCTACAGTATTGTAGTTTTAAGCAACATTGGCCGACCTTGAACAATGACCTCCAACCAGTAACATTCATAAAATATAAGCTCTGCCTGGTGATTTCTGTAGCAGACACGTTTCGACAGACATTGCATTCCCTGATCAGCCCAGGTTCGGCTCCTTGCTGCTCTCTTAGGTGGATAAACTTGGAACCTGCGCATCCTGAAAACTCAGTAATAGACATGAGATGTGAACTGAGAGCATGCAGGTGAGTTTGTATGATGGTGCCATGTGTTTCCATGGCAACTGATGATCAGTCTTACGTCTACAGGTGCCCAGTTAATGAAGCTCATATGGCCCTGGTTAGGCTAACTGCCTTATCGGGGATCGCATGGGGTCAGGTGGGCGCTGAAAGATTCCTGCGATGCACAGGGGAAGGGTCTTCCACATGCGTGGAGATGCGTCAGCTTCTTCTTTGTTTCTTTGTGTGTCACCATAGCGTGGGATTCCTGAGTCTTCCTGTAACAAAGTGCTTTTTTCACTAAAACCTCATTCCCTTGCTTCAGTCCCTCCATGCTTGGAAGCAGCATTTTTGAAAAGGTACAGAGAGGTAAGGAGCATGTACTGGTTTTTTGAAGTGTGCTGTATTATTCATTGAGCTGCCAGTGATGCTCATATACAGTGTCCAGGAGGAATCAGGACATCTCCTCTGTGCATGGACACAACTGCTGCTCCATGTTTATAGCAGTGTGTTAGTCAAGAATGCAGGTTTGTGCCCCTAAGACATAATGGTCCCTGCTGTTGTACCCTTAACAACAGGAGGCACTTAAACTGAATCATTATAGTGGAGGGGCACTACGTGTCTTATAACAAAAAAAGATCTTTTGCAAACATTTTAACTATAATTATAGGACTAATGTGTGTTGTTGCTGCTTCAGTCAGGAACGTTGTGTGGATTAAAAGTTGATTTAATGCGTTGCTGTGTTGGCTGTTACTAACCATGTATAAGACAGATATTTATTAGTTTCTGAGCATCACTGATTTAGTTTATGATGTTTTATAACTGTGAAGTAACATTCCTCCTCCTGTATCATGCTTCATGTCAGTTCTATGCTTTCTGTCACATTTGTGCTAGGCGAGGTCTTGCTGGATTGTAAGTGTGTGTTTGGGAGTTGCTCTGTGGGGATTTAGTGATAGGCTGCGTGATATATTTCACCAGGATTCCAGACCCGTGCCTTCACTTATCCTGACAGGTTTTTTTTTCTCCTTCTCACAATGCAGCCCTCTTCCTTTTAATGCCTGGTAAATATAGACACGTTTGTTAAATAAAAGGGTCGGCCTGACAGATGCAGGCTTTTGACCCAAAGCACAGCTGCAGGACGATGGATCGATGTTGCCTGGACGACTTAATTGGCCTGTGACTACAGCAGGGACGTATCCCGGGGACACACCTTCTTATGCCAGCGGATATCCCGCACCCCTGACACGCTCACTGGTGGGAACAAAGAACACGGTGGCCGAAAGCAGACAGATAGAAAGAAGCGTGGTCTGAATGACGCTAGGGAAGGAAAACCAACAGTTTTACTTCCCGGATGGCAAACGTTCCGCGACAGATATTTCCAGGTGTCGCTATCTTACACCCATGTGAGGGAGGCAAATGAAAGATAATGACAGAGAGAGAAACGACGCCCTGGGTGGCTGAGATACTGTGTAATTTATGAGCCTTGTCTTGCACCTCAGTGCTCCCCGTCCCCTGGAGATTCAGTCTTCAGACACCTCTGCCGATTCCCCGCAGCAAAAAGCTAAGGGAGGCGGCCAGACCCTGGCTCGCACATTAGCACACAGCCCGAATCCCTACTAACCATCATCTGTTTTTAGAAAGACGTGATGGCTTCTTGTGGTCCTTCTTCTCTTGGTGAAGTCTTTGTCTCATCACAGCACACAGGTCGTTGGGGGAAATCATGTCCGTAAAGTAGTCGTTATAATTTACCTTTAACAGCCACTGTAGTTTCCTTGCCTGGCGTTACTTGAAAAAAAAAACTGCTTGCGCAGAAAGATCTCGAGCAATGTGATCAACTAAGCAAGGCAAAGAAATTCACAAGTTTTACAACTGATGTCTCCCGATACGGCATACATTATTCATTCGGTCGCTGAAAGGAGACCTGCATTAAAAAAAAGACACACAGTGGGCTGAAACTGCTGCTCCATCGCCAGCCAAGAAACGAACATCTGGTGGCGAGGGAAGGAGACACGTCCGCCGAAATCATGTAAATAAACAAAACAGGAAATAGAAGCAATCAAAATAATTGGATTCCATTCAGATGTACTGGGATGGTATCCCAGATGGATGTTTTATTTATTTGGAACCACAACCACATGGAAAGACCTTTTTCTGAAAAAATACATACATATTAAAATATATAACATAAAGAAAATGACACCACTATATATGCATGTCTATCATTTTTATTTCAGGTAATCGAGGTAAAAATATCATGTGTAGTTTCAAATGCTTATTTATATTTCACATAGAATCCTGTATCAATTCTGAGAAATAACAACTTATCATTATTTAATGTTCCTGTTATTTTTGTAATGCATTTTGGTCTGTAAGTGTTGACCCTGTAACGTTTACAGCCTGGCGTTTGTCCATCCATCTAAACAAGGATGAAGGAGGATATGTTTGACCTTTAGTTGAAATTAAACGACATTGTTACCACCAGGCTGTCGGGCCTTCAAAGAAAACATATCAGTCATCAAAACCGCTTCACATGTCGCCGTGGTTCACAGAACGCTGCCCCCTAGAGGTGCGGCACCTGCTGTTTCCAGGTGAATGTCGTTTCTGGGGCGACCTTAAGTCTTTCCTCAGCAATGCTTCAGGGACCCTGTGCTATATATGTACCTGATTTAAATATAACAAAGGCAGCACCATATGCATTGGTTCTGACACAGCAGCGTGGAGACAGCAGCGACGTGTGAACAGGGCCGTGTGAACGTTCTTACACAGTTATTCTAGGTCCCGCTCATGTCATCGTTTTGAATAATTGTTCTGGTGGCTTTGTGTCGTTGTGTCAGGTTCAGTGAAAAAGCTCCCTTTGATTCAGGCTTGTCCTAACACCTTTTTTCATTGACTGAACACCTCAGTTCTCCATTATGCTCATTTATATTTCAGATGATATTGGTAGAATCAACATTGTTTTGGCAATTTGATGTTATACAATGCATAATCACTGCGCTGGTCACCATTTTGTCACACCATGTGTTCAGAGATCTGATCCCGTACCCATTGATTGCAACTGGAAGAACTAATTATGCCATTACCAGCATGTTTTGCACTGCAACACACTTTAAATATTGTAAATTAATATGTGTATTCGTGGATTTCTGTTAATAGTAAACTGTGTCGTAACTGTGTACTGTTTGCCGTGGAATGTGTGTGTTTCGTTAGCGGGTAACTGTGTAGTATTTGCCGTGGAATGCGTGTCTTTCGTTAGAGCGTAACCATGACTGTTGTGTAAATTGTTGGCTTCCCTGTCTGTGTCGCTGCTAGTATTAGACCAACAGTGGCTGTTAATAAAGATTAATTCCATTTAAAAAAATCTGTCACCTCTTTTATTAAAATGACTCATGCACTTGCCACAGTACGTTTATTTGCGTGTGAGTCTACCGCACGGAAAACATTCCGCGCCCTCTGGGGCTGTGGCGTGACACAGAACGAAAAAGGTGACGACGTCATCTTATGTATGCGGCAGATTGTTCTCGTCGACACGTTCCATTTTGTTTTGTCTGGATGTCATGTGAAATATATGGCCACGGTTAGCAGTGTGGTGGCAAAAAAACCTCCTTCACACGAGTGACAACAAAAAATCATTTGGTAATTTGCAGAAGTTTCTGCCTGCCAGGGAGTTGATGCCTGGAGATATTCATGATCTAAATTTTTTGTTTTTTGTGTGTTTCTCGCTTTTCTTTTCATCCTTCCCCCCAGGATGTTTTTCTTCAGGCCTTCAGCAGGACTAAGGCCATCATGAGGGTCTTCTATTCCCCCCCCCCCCCAAAGTCCAAAAGTACATCTCTTACTTCAAGTCAGTATTAATCCATATCTGTTCTTTACGGCCAGTGCTGCTGCGTAGCTGCTTTCCTTCGCTGTCCTTCTCAAACCTTGGAGCGCTCTGACTTTCTCAGCTCTTCATTCTCTTTTAAGTACATGGAAACAGCTCCCTTGGTTGTTATATTCCGCAGCTGATTCTCTTGCCGATGTCATTATTCGGCCAGGAAGTTTCAGGCAAGACACTATCGTGGCCTCGTCTGTGTTTCAGGGACATTTTTCCCCCCCACGTCCCCCTCCTTCCCCCCAGATTAAAAACCGGCTTTTCATTAGGGCGATGTAATGCCCTTCTGCTTCATATTATGAATGAGCGTAACATATAATGAATTTAAAGCTTAAAGGCACGTTATTCTTCAGCAAGACAGAAGACAGACAGGATTCAGCAGCCCCAGAAACCCCAGTGGATCTGAAGTGATGAGCTTGTGATGATGCATTATGGGGGAATTGATTAAGAGGAGGAAAGGCCTGCTGTCGCTGATTAATGCGGGCCTGCTTGCATGAGCTCTGTTTCTTTACCATTTTCACCACAATTAAATGTGTAAATACGCTCAGCATACCTCTTCCCTGTCTAAACTGCAAGGCAAGCTGTTTGCACGTCGTCACAGATGAATGAACGAGTTGCTTGATAAATAGACTTTGCGTCGCACGTAGCTCAAGAAGGTTACATGATTCGCCAGCAATGGCGACAAAGTAAAGTAAATAATGTAATTGAGTACTTTCTGGGATCATAGGATTGCATCCTATATATGCCTTTGTAACTTTCAGCTGGGTACTAAAGTTAATTAACTTCTGTGAAAATTCAGCTGTTTACACGGTTAATTTCTGTTTGGTAATTGCCTTGGGCAGCCTATAAACATTAATATTGTCCTATATTTTTGCTGGTTAAAACCAAAAACCAAATAATTACATATCCTTCAGGGCAAATTTTAAATTAAACATATCTGTTTAATAAGAGTAATTCAATTTATATTAGATAGCACATCTAGCTATGTGCGCTATCGCAAAGTGCAGTGTGGAAGGGTCAGCAGGAAGAACACCCGTATCTAGGGGCTTGGTCTTGGCAATGTGGCGCCTCAATGTGTGGCATTGAAACCTCGCAGGGGACTGAATCCTGCTTTCTGCTCCATGACTATGCTGCTTGCTGTCACTGCTCATTATATCGCTAATTGAGTAATCTACAGACTGCTTTCACGATTCATTAAGTAATCATTTATATACAATATATACACTGCAATTGACGTGATGCAGGAACCAAGCAGCTATTGCGGGGTGCGCACTCAGTCACACAAACGGTCAGTTTATGCATTCCTGTTCACTTCATCTGCATGTTTTTGAACAGTGGAAGGAAAACAAAGGATCTGCCAAAATGTCACACGCACACACTGGGTGAACTTGCAAATGCCACACACACAAAGCGGGGGCCTCATTCTGCGCAGTGTCCAATGTTAATATCGACAGGGCATTTCATCCAAATGCAATTATCACGTGGCAAGGACCGTGATAGTCTACTGGGTTCAAACCATCAAAAAGTTCATTCAGTCATAGGAAACAAAACTTAGCAAACTGTGCAATTTTAATGACGCCTCATTTTCAGTGTTATCTACAGTGTATGATTAAAACAAAAATTTACCACTGCTACTTTGGCATGAGCCAATGTCTCTGAGACAGACAAAATCACAATGTTGGACTCCTTCATAGACTGTGTGGCACTTTTGTGAAAAAATCAAAGAAAAATAAGTGAAGCGGAGAAAAGCAAACAAGAACTGATCACGAAAAGATGTTCATCTTCTGCTCTGTTTAAATACTTTGTTTTACAAAAGATACAACAGATTTGTATCTGTTAGCAACACCACCAACTTATTTGGCACACTTTATTCATAGATAATAAACTGTCTATATCTTTAATTTTTAACTCCGAAATATCGCGAAAACGTTAAATATCACAATGTGAACCAATTTCATTCAGCCCTATGATTATGTAAGATGATCGGACTAAGCGACAGGGCTAATTTTCGTTTTTGCAGCGATTATTTTGACATGCAGGAAACGTCGAAAGTAAATTAAGCAAAAAGTGATGACAAAGACAGGCTAGGCTACTCTGAGAGGCTAATTGGAAGATATCTATGGCTAACCAGTATTGGTGAGTCCATCAAATCCGAATGTCTCCTTTTAAGACGCATTTGCATTGTAGTCGCGCTGTTGAGATATTTAAATTCTGCTTTGCAATAATGACAGATGACTTTTCATTCACTTTTGATATGAAGTGCTTCCACACAAATGACGCTTTCGCCCTTTATTTGGACCCTCATCTGCTCTGTGCCGCGTTCTTTCCGCCATATTGGCGAATTATCGGGAAGGAAAATTTTAATCAGTGCTCTCCCCGTGTTGCATGGGTTTTCATTATGTACTTTTCTTTCCTCCCACAGTCCTGCAGAATAGCGGCGGCTATAAACTGTGCACAGAATATGATTGCGAGTGCGTGTCTCCGCCTCGTGCTTCCAGGGTTAAGCTCCGGGACCAATATGACCCCATACTGCATAAGCAATTATGAACGAGGTGCAGTGTTTCCAGGGGATGTGGCCCATGACGATGCTGCCGGACGAGAACAGTTCAAGCCAAATTTGTGTAAATAAAGGGACGGGCAACGTGCAGAAGAGGTGGCGATCATAATGAGAGCGTTATTAAATCTTAAACGATGAACGAGCGAGAGAGGCTCAGCATGCAGTACCATTTAGGCAGGCATGTAGCTGGCTGTTGGGACTCATGTCACCCGTCAAAATGTTCAGCGTGGACGAGGGGGTGTCAGGTACTAGGTGAAGAAGACACCCAGGCTGACGGCCTTCGGTGGGACAATCGGCTTCATGCCACTTTACTAAAATGGTCTGGAAAATCCCACCGTATCAGATATTAATGTGATGGCAGGGGAATCATTATTTATCCTAGATAACGATAAATTAGACTACTTTTTTCCCACATGCAATAGTAATTATAGGGCTACCATTTTATTTGATGCAAAAATGCCTTTGGGACGAAATCCAATATGATGGATTTCTTTAATTTGAAACTTTTGCAATTTTTAGATTACACAACCAGAGTTCCATATGAGTAATTTGACTGCAAGCCAGCCATGAATACTTTGGTGGGATAAAGCATGTTAATCCGCCAGAAACTGTCTCTGAAACTTTTCGGCTAGCCTGCACAGTAAGAAACCTAGCGGCGAAAAGTTCTCAGTGTGTCAAAGATTGCAGGTTTGAGTCCATGACGGCAGGCATGGCCTGCAGCAAGGAATTCAACCTGTGTTTGCTCAGTTAAAATACCCAGTGGAGAGCGTTAAAGGACGTTGGAAGAGACCGCCTGCTGTCAAATATAGTGATAATTCTGTGGTGACTTGGTGCAGCTCTGGGGCCAGTGCCTCTGTGCTTTTGTCTCGCAGATGAAGATTGGCGGCTTGGCTCCCACCTTCACTTTGCATGTCTTCCCTTGTTTTGTGTAGGCGTCTCTAAATTGCCCATAGTCTGTGCCCAGAGGTGTAAAATTACTCAAAAATGTTACTCAAGTGAAAGTACAAGTAATGAGTGAAAAGTTTACTCAATTAAAAGTAAAAATATTCAGCCAAAATCACACTTGAGTAAAAGTAAAAAAGTAAAGCATTAAAATTGTACTTGAGTATTAAGAATTAAAGGTAAAAGCAAGAATGAAAACAAGAGATTTTTGTTTATGTTTTTAATCTCTAAAAACATGATTTGAATGAACCACATACAGGCTTTTATCCTGCTGTAGAACTTTTTAGATTTAACCATTTAATTATACGACAAGGCACACCTAATGCAAATATGCAACATGCTACTCAAAGTTGTAAAAC
>JAODKE010000109.1:1686168-1720293 GCA_026779605.1 Mormyrus hasselquistii | reverse complement strand
CACAAAAAGGAGAAAGAGTGCAGATAAGAAGTTACATACATATATATATATATATATATATATATATATATATATATATATATATATATATATGGATGTATCTGAAATGTATACTGAAATGTTGCGTTGCCCTTGCAGTTGCATGCCTTGTGAGGACAGCTTGACAACCTCAATCGGGAAGTCTTCAAACCACAAACATCCATCCACGTCATACAATGAGGAGAAGCTTTAAATCCTCCAAAATTATTGATGGCACAGTGCACAAATTCCACTATTATATTTCAAATATTACTGAATACTGAAGCGCAGCGGACCATCTGTAATATTGCCAAAACAGTGGCCAGATCGATCTGTAGCTTTTACCATCTTTCTTGATTATTGGTTGAAATGTATTGTAAGTAGCTTAGTGCTTAATTGCACGTGCAACAGTTTAAGCTCTCATTTATTGCCTTTTCATTACTATGTAAATGAAACTAGCTTTCCGAAGCTACCTTATAATCTTCTGTGATACGCTGGTATCTTGCTGGATGCACTTTCTGGTGTCTTGCTGGACCTTGACGACGGGTTGCTGACGCAGGAATGGGTTCTGTTTTGACTGCTGTCCTTCGCGAACCCAAACCAAGCTGGCATAAATAACTGCAGCTTCAACACTCTCTCTCAGTTCTTTTCCCCCGACTCCTGCTGGGAGTAACACACCAGTAACACACCAGTAACACACCAGTAACACTCCCGTCATCTGTTTTGATGTGTGTCATTGCATTACCACAGCATTACAGGGCATTGCTAATTCCACCAGTCTCGATGGTGAAGAATCGAAGAAACGGTGAAACTCCTACTGGATGCACCATTTTTTTGGCCAGTGTGGATTGGGGGGGGGGGGTGGAACAGAGATTCAGAGCATTATTGTCACTCTTACCTGCTTTGCCCCAGAAAACCTCTCTCCCCGCTCGACCGGGCTGAATAAATGTGCAGTTGAGGTATTGCCATGGTAACCAGGGTAAACAATGTGGGAGTTGGAAATCACTCACTTGTGGAGAGACGTGCTATAATAGGTCCTCTTCAGAGCCATGCAAAAGAAGCACATGAAAGACTGTGCATTTTCAATGGGATAACGAGTGGTTTGGCTCTCCTTAAGCAAATTATAGAACAAAAATTCAAGTTTCCTAACAAAACACACTCCGCTAGCACTCAGTCCCAGCAATCTCTCATTCATTATTTTTTGGAGTCGGCATCTCGACAGCGCAGACCTTTATTTCAGCTGTTTGTGCATGCTCACACGCCACCACAGGGCGCTGCCTTCACCGGGCATGAGCGCTTGCAGGCGAGGCTTAACTGTCAGTAAAAATGAGTGTGAATGAAGGCAGGAGGAGTCATTAGAGGATGCAAGAGGATGCTTTTAGTAGAAATCACAGGAATACGGTGTGTCGGCGTTCTAGCCCAGGTTATGAAAATTTAACAGCCCCTCCGTGATCTCCACCAGCCGCCAGTGACACGCACACAAATCCATTTTTGAAAAGTGATGCAACCCCCTAGCTGTCAGATATGTCTGAAACGAGAGGTTGGGGGGGGGCGGGGCATCAGGGATGCTGAAGGTAAGAATTAGGAGCGACCCCCTTCAGTCGAATAACCAATCAATACCGGGTGCGTTAGCGCCATATGCTGCTGTCCCTCCAAGTCTCTCTTGACTTCCAGCTTGTGCAGCTGACTTTGTGGGCCCTGAATGGGGGCAGCCAGGCTTCTGTATTACACACCAGGCAGTGGATTATATGCCCACAATAATCCTGCTGAACACACGGGTTCCGTAGGTGTCTGCCGGGATTCGGAGGGAGGGAGGAGGGTTATTATCTGTGGTCTCTGAGTCGCAGAGTGACTGAAAGCAGCAAGAAGCAAGTTTCCTTGTGCTCTCAGCGTTTTATCTTCATGCGGGAAGGGAGGGACTGAGAGCATGTTGATTTGTTAGAGCAATGAAAAAGAAAATCCCAAGTCAAAATGAGGCAGATAGCAGACGGAATGGTAACACTTTACTTCAGGGGGCACAAATACTTAGTAGTAACTCAGCTAGCACTGATGAATAAATCATGAACAAATATACTAGGTACTTGAGATAAAAGATGTCAATTCATTATTTTTATTTTTTTATTTAATGTTTTTTTAAGACATTATTGATGTCACGCGAGGGAAATTATAGTAAAACATACTACAAAATTATAGTAAAACATACTATAGCAAAATAGAAATAAAAAAGAAAGAACATTTACGAAAAATTTGTGCATACAATTACACATATTGCACGCATGACGTGGGTAATTGCACAGATGAATGGTACATAAATAGATATTGTATGTCAGATATATACAGTGGATATTGCACAGTGTAAAGAACAATCATATATAGACAGTCAGTAGGAGAATTGCACATAATGAACAAACAACAGATCACTATTTCACTTGTGTTATTTGTGACTTGTTCCTTCAGTCGCTCACAAAGGTTTGCAGGATTAACAGATACAGCAACAAACATAGTGACTGCTTGGCATAAAAGATGCGCCATGATTCATTAATGATGAATTAACATGAGATAAGTATGTAACTAAGTTGTGGTTAATTAATACACAGGTAATAGCGTTATTTGTGAGACAAGTAAAGTGTTACTGATGGAGTCAAGTGAACAAAAATATATTAATGGTGCAATATGTGGCTGCAGATAATTCACTCCCTGTTTAGAGTATGGAACAGAGGGAAAGAGCAATCCTGCCAGACTTCTTGCATCGTTTTGAGGTCTCCTGCGTTACTTCTCATCCTGAGAGAATATTTCTGAGGGTTCGGAGCGAGTGTAACCCACATTCAGGAACACAGTCAGAACTACTTGACGTCAAACAATAAGGTGGGAGAAGAAGAGGGGAGCAAAGAAAACTGATGAGGGAGGAAAAGGACAGAGAGGCAGGAGGGATTTTACAGACTGAGACACGCGGAGACGCTTCTGGGGGAGGGCAGGCGAGGCGGTGAGTGCGGTGCTGCTGGCAGGAGCTGCGCGGGAGATGGAGAGAGAGAGAGAGAGAGAGAGAGAGAGAGAGAGACAGGGAGGGGATGGGGACTGGAGGCAGGGAAGGGGATTCATTGGGAGACAGCGATGCTGGATAAGTGGGAATCATCCCTGTTAGCCAATGGGTTTAAAGAGAGAGGCAGATGTCATTAGACTGAGAAGTACCACCTCCAAGTGCAGGAGCTTCCCCTCAGTCGGGAGAGTGTGCTGTGTGTGATCGGAGCCATCACATCAGCACCGGCTGCATCCTCCTCTTCGGGTGCCCGTTCCCCTCTCTCTCTCTCTCTTTCTCTCTCTTGCTCTCTCTCTCTCTGTCTCTCACAGTCGTGGGAAGCGGCAGTTGCACCAGCACAGGTAAGTTCTCTCTCTTCCTACCCATTCTTCCTGAGTGCTGGTGGGGGGGTGGTGGTGACCGATGACTGTCCTCGTGCCAGTGTGCCCCCTCCTGCTGGCCCGGGGCACTCCGAGGTCACAGCAACAGAGCGGTCAACTCTGTTTTTTTTTGGAAGCCAGACTTGCAGGTGACCTGAGCAGACAACTCCTGTCAAACCCAAGGGGCAGGAATGGGGCTGTTTATTAGGACGTATAAAAGCAGAGCAGCAACTTCAGGTCCTGCTGGGGACTTGTGGTGCTTAAAAACAAAGTGACCATGTAGAAATGACAAAAAGTCTTTTGGGGACCTGTCATGTGCAAGAGGCTGAGTTATGAAACCCCAAGTGTCTGAAAATCCAGACAGGAGGTAGCGACTGGATGGGCTCTTGGTCAGTCAGGTTTAGGGTTAAAAGCGCTGTGCCCCCTCCCATTGGGGTTTGGGGGGGGGGGTGTCTGTATGCTCAGCATTGGATGCATGTTAAATGTCACTTTCCCAGAAATATGTGCTGTTTGAGAAGCTGCTTCTGTTCTCTAGTAAACGAGGGCAGGTGGGCTGCTCAAGCCACCGCACCTCTTCGCTGTGCGTCTCCAAGCACACGGTACAGACTTTTTCCATCGGAAAGGCTTTTTCACAGCTGGCTGTGGCTGTAATTAATTGTAACTCTGTGCGGGGAGCATTAACTCTCCATATGCAGGAGCCATGGAGGAGAAAGCTTCTGTGTTTGCAGCTACACTGGGTACATTTGTTAGGTGCAACACGTTAGAGGTCTGGATTAACAGTGGAACCTTTTAAATGCATAATAATTTTGTTAAATGACCGTGGACTTTTTTCTTTGCTAATAAACATACATACAGGTGGCTTATAGGGTCTGTAAGCATGGAAGGATATGAAAGGATGCCCCTAAATGTATCCTGCAGTTTTGTACCCGTCTTGTGGGGCTGAATTAACAGCCCATACCAACATCTCCATTCGAAGACTATTGATATATTAAAGTTAACCAAAACTAATAGGGAGACCTTTATGTTTTTGGTATGTGATGGATTTTTGGAGGGAAATGTAGCCCTGACTCGCCGGAGTGTTGACACGCCCTAATCTTCTTCACCACTTCGGCCTCTCAGATCTGTGTTGCTTCACACACTCCGATCGGCGCGTCCAACAGGCGTGTGATTCCCCGTATCCACACGGCGTTTCTTTGCTACACCGTTCCGTTATGAAGTTGGCCACAACACGGCCGTGGCTGTTTTAGGGACGCCGGTGGTCAGCCCTGCTTTCAGGAAGTCCTTGTCATTTCCGCATTAGGTTAAAATGAACTGCCAATGGCAAAAAAGGAACATGAGTCATTTATGCTATGGCTGAATTTAGACCAGTGGTGGCTCTTGCTGTTTATCTTCATCAATGTGATGTTTCTTTCGAAGTTCAGCTCTCATGACAATGGACAGGTTGTTCTGTAACCGAACATTTTTAAGCCATTGAACTACTTATAAGCTAAGGATGTAGTGAATTAATGTGGCTTATTTAAATATGTGCGCATGAATTTTGTTAGTAATTTCATGTGTTGCCTAGGTGAATAACCTAACCAGGGGTCAGTGATCGCTTTGTTGAACGCTATCCCCCCCCCCCCAAACACACATACTACACAAAATCACTCACACTCAGAATGAACCAGGCTTCTTCCCCTCATGTGGAGTGCTGCAGATTCGGGTCACACGCCTCGCAACTCTCTCTGTTCGTGTGGCATCGCGTTCTCATTTGTGTTTCGCGGACCAGCGCCGAAAACACAACTAATTGTCATCGGAGTCCCCGGTCGTTGCATGGAATTTCATTAATCCCCGGCCCCGTGGTCTCCGGGTCCATGCCGGTGATTGCGTTCAGTGCCCCGTGGCCTTCAGCCCATTGTCTTCTCTTTGCCACTGTGGTGATTTCTATTCAGCGCTGAGTGTCTCAAAGTATTGGATTTACAAATGAGACGGGGAAAGGCAGGCAGGTGTGTTGTTTTCCCCAGACTTCTTTTTTAGGTCGGTTCTCTGGTTCCAAGCAGCACCAAAGGTGACAATTACTTCGAGCTGTGCTTCAGGTTCCGTTGGGTCAAATTCCCTGCATTACACAAGCGCCTGAAATGCATGCACATCTTAGCACTGCATGAAGTGTGTAACTGTGTAATTGACACTGCTGCAGTTTTCTCATTGTTGGCAAACCAGCTCTTATCCATATCTGAGGCCAGTATTTTAGATGGTTATGGATATCCATCCACACGTCAGGAATGTCTGATGAAATATATTTTCTCCCTCTCTCTTGAGCAAGGTAAACAAGCGCAAAGGCCTTTGGTGTCATAGATTCCCTTATCACGATAAAAGGCATCCGCCTGAAAGGGAACACGATGAACGTGATGGCGCGGTATCGATCAGTGCATTGTAAACATAGCCGGTAATGCCTTCACATACGCTTCGTGGCTGTCCTGGGAATCATCTATGTGCTGTGGCAGATTTGCAAAGATTTTTTTTTTAAAAAACAAAGAACGACAGCTTTGAGCGGCTTTTCGTAGCCAGGCTCACGTTAACCCACCTTCCCTTTTGTCCTTTGTCGAACACGCCCAATCACACTGCCCGAGAACTCGTAGACTCGCGCCATATGTCGTTGTGTTGGAGCTCGCCGGGGACAGGGGTCACTCTGCACGGCTCCAATACTCCCCAGCGGCCTGAGGCATGACGTCGTTTGGTGCTGGGTTTCACTTCCTGTCTCCATCTGGGAGGGAGGACACCCATTTTTCTTATCTATCGACCGGATCGCTCGCTGTACCAGCTACCTGATCCCCTTGTTGACCCAGCCCCCCCCCCAGCCCCTCCCTCAATCTGAAATGGTCTTGACAGCTGTTCACCAGAATTTTGCATTAGTCACACAGACCTAAGAGCTGCTCGTTGCTGGAGAAGCCGGCCGTTACTGGGAGGGCCTGGTCTTCCATGTCCGCTCCCATCCGTGCGGTTACTGCTCTCCGTACCGTCGCCTGCTCATGCTCTGCGCGAGCCTTCCTTGGTGGGCAGAGTCATTAAGTATCTGTGTCGAGCCATTACGCAAACTGCTTGCCTGTGCTTTTCCTTTAATCATTCCGTCGTGTTTCGCGACCCTCAGATATCAAAGTTCGAGATGCCCCACTTACCAGACATGCTTCTGCTACCTTAACAGTTTGACGTTTCAATATGTTTTGTTCGCATTAACTATAATGAGTATACATTAAAATCTTCTGAAGAGTGACTCAAAAACTGAAGCTAGTCTTATAATAGCAGCATGAAACAATGTTTACCAAACGATTCAAGTAGAGGATAATAAAGCTTGGGATTGAAGGAGCCGAGCGTTTGCTTCGCATTGAAGGGAGCCTCTTGGGGAATTTTGGGTATGTCTTTGAACTGTGGATTGTTCTGTCCTGTATTCTTCAAATTTCTCATGGGTCTTCAATTCCCAGCGAAACTGGGCTTCATGAACTTATTCTTTAAATCTTTTTGTCAGAACTTCCCTTTGCAAAAGATAAAAGAGAGAGCACTGGCCCATCTGCATGTTTAGCATTAGTGGGGCCGTCTGATTTATTGATGCAGTGGTTGTATTTTTTGTGACAACAATCGAAATGAAAAAAGCCACCCGGCTGCATAATTGACACCCCCCTTTCATCCACCATGTTGTGAGTCGCGTTTAACCTTGCCAACTGTGTCCAGCAGAAGCTCCAGAATATGGTCCTGAGTGCCGTCAAAAACTGAGCACTAAATTCACCCGTTCCGTCGAGGTTATGCCAGGTCACATGCCCCCTTGTGCTGGGAGATTCACTTACAGAACCTCAGATATTCCCAGTGAGGGGCAAAGCTTTTGGGGGCTTTTTGGTTGAGGTTGTGGTTGCCTAATGAAAACAGCAGCAATGGAGGCAGTGAAGTGTAGACGTGTCGTTCAGGAGGGCTAATGTCAGGGGCGTTACTCTACGATCAAAGACACCCCAAGAGCTGCTTCATAGCCACTAAAATCCACTCCCCTTTTTGTAGTCTGGTTTAGTCCGGTGGGTATGTCTGTTCCATCCACATGGAGTCCCATGGATCAGTAAACACTCAGAGAGTCAGTCAGCATGGATTCTGTTACTGGCCTGTTAGAGATGGAGGAGATCAGCCTGGCCCACGTCAGAAAGGAGCTGCTCAAGCAGAGGCAGGTGAAGACCCCTAGTTCCTCCTGCTACTTTCTACTCTGTTATCTTTAGTTTCCGGCAGACTTTCCTATCAGCTCTGTTTTGAATGGTAGGGATATGGGATATGGGCTGGTGAGATGCTTTGGGGGCCCCCCCAAAGCAGAGAGTACGTCCCCCCGTACTGTCACCCCAACCCCATGACACACCCAATCCTTTACTACCGATACCTGTAAGGGTCACTAAGGCACATTCATCTTCAGAGGCAAGAGAGGCAGCTTTTGGGAGGAGAGCAACTGAGACCTACTGACAGGCACAGAGTCAACATGCCGCTCTACCTTTCCCACAATGTCTATGTGGGAAGACTGGCATCGCCTGAAAACTATTCCGTTGTCTGTGGACTGCATCTGCGGGCCTTGATATAGCCTAGACCAGAAGCAGTAGCAATACTAAAACGTTGGAGGAAACAAGAACTTACCTTAATCCCCATTATTGAATATTACATCCTATTGAGGAATAGGCCATTCTTAACATCACACACTAAAAACCTCAGAAGTGCACAAACACTTTATTAGACAAAACAAGAAGCCCAGGCACTGAGTAAGCAGGAGTTTATTTGAATGACTGCAGAGAGCATTTAAGCAGCGCAAAGCAGCCGGTATCGCAGACACTATGTGCCAGCAGGGGAACTTTGAATCAGAGCGACGGTTTCCACACTCATCTCGGCACAGCCGTTATTAATGGAGGCAGCATCGGGGCCGTTCTGCTGTTCTCACGGCTACGCAGAGTGAGGTAATCCTGATGGGGCCCAGCACTCATTTCCATATCCCTCCCGGTCAACACCTGCTGAGTGAGGCGCGTGTTACAGGCGTGCAGCCTCCACAGACACAACAGCTCAAGGTTCTGGTGCAGTGCAACCTCAGTGCCTCCACACAGGGGCGTCGGTGAGTACCCACTAACCCCTGTACGATCAGTATACACACACAGATCATTCAGTATTTATATTCAGTAGAATAGGAAATACATTTTAATTAATGAATGCATCCTGGTGTAGTGGATGGTCAAAAGTAATTGCACAATGCTAATGACTTTAGCATGTACTTTTAGTGGCTGGCATGCTGCTGGTGTGCTGTGCCGGTTTTTGGTCAAATACATCAGCGTTGTCAGTTAATACTTTAAAAGATATTCAACAATCATGTGGGTTTATCACTTGAGAATGGGTTTGTTTGTATGTTCAACAGATTACGCATTAATTATTTAGTTGTCACCCACATCAAATTATGTGAAATGCACAATAAGCTCCATTTTGACAAAGTAGCCCCCTTGACTGGCCCCGTGGAATTATGGGTACCCAACACAGTGTCTACTCAGAGAGTCCCTTTGGACATCCCTTTACATCTGTTCAAACCTCACACAACCTTAAGTCTTCAGGTCTCACTGCGACTTGCGAGGAGATACAATGTGGGTGTTTGATTCTTTTTTTCCGTGTTTGTTCCTTTGATTTAACCCCTCTCTTCAGAAGTTTCTAATCCCCGCTGGGCTTAGGGTATTTATGCCCCTTTCTGATGCTTCCCCTTTCGCCTGGGAACTCAGCATGACTGACAAGTGCTTGGTTTAAGAATATTCAGCGTATGAAGCAAGGGCTTATGGGAATGATGGAGGGTTTTTAGCCCACCGAGAGCCATCCTCGAGTTCTCTGCAGCCTCAAGGCTGCATTGCATTATTTTTGAGGGTGACCTACTTACATGGTGCTGCCGGGAAGTCACCTGATCCAGCCTTGTGAGCATCGCTCTAACTTTTTGGATTATTGTGTACCCTCTGGCTTACACCACGCTACCATCATACACCAGCTACTACTCCGACTATCCTTTGAGATGCTGGATACTTCTGGAGAACAGAATGGAGAACACGGCTTGAAAAGTGTATGATCAGTTGTAATTTCTTGCTTTTCAAATACCTCCCGTATTTGTACAGAAGATACATATTTGTCAGGAGATTGATGTTTCTTGTTAGGAATAAAGCTAAACATCAGTATTCCTGGTCCTTTCATTTTTTATAAAAATAAAAAACAAAAAGTAAGAAACAGAGATTTATCCTCCACACGAGGCTCGTTACGTGCGACGGTCACACCGGTACAGCTGGGGTCTCAGTTTGCGGCAAGATCCCGGGAGGGGTCGTGGCAAAAATTAAACCGTGGTGGGCAGCACGCGAGCTGGGAGGCGTCTTCGGGGCTCCTGGGTGGACGGGGGGCAGCTTCTCTGACACCGAGCAGATGAGTCGCTGATATTCGACACCAGGAGCAGGTGCTGTGTGCTGCTGTTACTCTGCCCTTTCTGGGACTATTTTAATGGTAGCCGCTCACCAGCATGTCCGCCGCCATCCGGCCCGGCGTGACGCCCACCGCCCTGCTCCCTGCGCCTTTCCCGTATCCTTTCAGAAGTCAATTTCGGAACAGAATCGATGCCGCCGAACAGCCAAAAAACAGCTGGTTGACGAATATTTTCATCATTGCTGTTATTACTTTGTCCTTAGCAGATGCTTTGATGCAAAATGATTAGCGTGCTTATGGGCGCCTTTCAGGCTTGGCCGAGCGGGCACCTCGTCCAAGGGTACAACAGCAGTGCCCGGTGCGGTGCTTGACATCACAGATAATTGGTCACTTCTGCTTTGCTGCAGTGCAGACTGAAGGAAAATAGATTTTATCTTAATGGGGAAGTAGATCGCTCTTGCTCATGTGTGCCCTCCCTCATGAAGGGGGTGTGATTATCACAGGATGTAGATATGCACGATGCCCACGCTTTGCCTGTTTCGGAGGGGTTCTTCAAGTGTTTGAATGTGTGTCTTTCACAGCTCCTGTTCAGTGCTCCTGTGGGTGTTAAAGGGAGAGTTCTCTGTTTTTCTTCAGGTCTCGAACCCTTAATGCCCCGGTATATTAATTCCCCCTGCAGTGCTCCCCCAAACTGCCTTAAGTTTTTCTTAATTTTCTAGTGCTTGCTCTCTCCTCTACACGTGGCTTTCCTGTTTGGTAGGTCCATGTTGTGCGGCACTGTGGCAATATAAGGATATAAAGTGCGTGTAATATGTGACAAGCCCATTTGCCAACCCTTTTCCAGGTCCCCACAAAAATCTATGAATGCAATCAAAAAAGCTAAAAATGCCAAAAGTGTTATATTTTGTTTGGTTACTTATGGTTAAGGTTAGGTCTAGGTAGGGGTTAAAGGCTGTCATGTTGGGGTTAGAGTTTTCCATATACAAATGAATGGGGAGTCCCCAGAAAGATATAATTACAAACCTGTGTGTGTCTGTGTGTGTGTGTGTGTGTGTGTGTGTGGTGTGTCTGTGTGTTTGAGATTTCCGACGGATGTTGTCATGTAAGCTATCCTACACCAGCAATTCTGCATCATGTCGATCAATAATGAATAAGCCATTGATATGAGGACAAAGGGGCTGTTTAAAGACGCCATGGAGTCTCATTTGGCACTTCTCTATTTTTGTTTCGAATTTAAAATTGCTTTTATATAGACTATACTGGCTGGTGTGTTTATTCTTGGACAGCTAATGGCAGCCGATTATATCATATTAGTTTTAATTAAAACCGCAGCATTATGGATACTTTGAAGTCTCGTCTGCATTTTTAATGCTTTCAATACTTTTGCCAGAAGCATTTAATCAGTCATTGCAGGTGATGAGAGCACATGATGAAAACGAAATCCGCAAAGCACCCAAAAAATTGGAACATGTTCTCCCAAATAGCACTACATACGATGTTTTCAGCATTTTTGGGCAGAAGCAACAGGTGTTGGCCACAGGACAGGGGACGGTAACGTGAAAGAACCTGACTTAGATCTGTCAAGGGCTCTGCCGCTGTGCTCTAGAGCTGGGTGACTTATCTAACTTAAAATAATCACTGTTACCATGGGATATGTGGTCAAATCCATCCATCCATTGTCTGCACCCACCTGTGCTATTCAAGGTCAAAGGGGATCCAGAACCTATTTTTGAAACAATGTTTGCAAGGCAGGTTACTCAGGGTGGGGCGGCAACCCACCGCAGGGCACATTCACACACAGGCGCACACCTGTGCTAATCAGCCTCATGGTTTTTTGGACTGGGGGAGGGACAAGAGTATCCAGAGGAAGCCCCACCACCGCGAAGGGGGAACACGCAAACTCCACATACGTGGAGCCATGACAGAGATTCCAACCCTTTGGGGAGAGGAGACCCTGTTGACCACAGTGCCACCACACCACCCTAATCAATGATGATGATGATGATGATGATGATGATGATGATGATGATGATGATAATACTTTGCTAATTGTCACGTGAGAAATCAGCCTTCCGTACAAGTTCTGTTAGCATCTGGCTAAGCAAGAAATCCTGCTTTGTGTTATACTGGCACCTGGTTTTTGCTGCCTCGATATAGCCAGCGAGTGGGTGACTCATTGTTATGACTGACTTTTCAATGCTGACATTTTAAGGGCTCTCCATCAGTGTCAGTGTCATGTGACCATGCCTGGCACTTCAACTAAGTGTAGCCTTTGTCAATAATTGCTGTCTGACCTTGTGTTTTTTAACCATTTTTCAAATCATCCAATTAGACCTAGATTCATGTAATACAGATGGTAGAGTGCAGCTGAACAGTTACTGCCTTTGCCGTTTCAATGTTATTCCGGCTGACTAACTGCAATCAAAGTGACACTGTTGACCCACGTCAAGTCAAAGACTTTTGGTTCGTCTGATACCAGAGTGACAGAGTACAGTAAGGCAGAAATTTTACCAGGACATACTGTATCTTCCTTACTGTACCAGTTCCAGACTGATTCCTCCTCAGATATTCTCAGGGGGCTTTGTGGGTCCAGGACTGATGAGAGAGATCTGACACCGCAGATTAGGTTAAGCGTGCGAAAGTGAAAGTGAAAGGTGAACGTCTGGCGCACGGATTGAGCGCTGACCCTTAATGACCTTTGTCTTAGTGAGGGAACTGCTGATTTAGACGGGGATTCTGGCTCATCAAACATTTACCAGGTGTCATGCATTATAAATGAGGTGGAGGGCTCTGCGTCTGTGTGTTGACGGAGGTGTACCTGCAGTCTGGCTCTTTCGTTTTTTTCCATCGTATCCCAGTATGTTACTCATATTCCCTTCTCACGCTCTTTTTAGCACGTCTTACGGTCTTCACATGCTTCCCAGCCGATGGTGGCTGTGATGCTTTTGTGGCGAGGAACCGTGGCGGCCAAGCGCCCCAGAGTGGGATCAGCGTCTGCAGTCTCCTGGGCGATCTCGTGAAACGCCCCTCAGAGAAATCTGTTAATGCAGAACAGGTCGGTCAGTGTGGTTGGGGAAAGACAGCGTGCGCAGGGAACGAGGCTGAGAACCAATCAGCTCCTTGTACGACTTTATGTTAATTACCAGAGGGGAGTTTGTATACACCGAAGGAAAAATGGAAGGGAGTAAGGTTAAAAAATGGCAGCAAATAATGGTAAATCACAGAGGTGAATGTGGAGTCTGCATTCTGTTCTGAATGAAAAGAATAAAGGTCACAAATGGGTACGAAAAAAGAATATATTAAGAGTATACAATTGGTAAGACATGTCATTGATAATCAATTTGTTTTGGAACAATGCAGTTATATCTGTAATTTATTTGTTATGAGTGTGGATCCTTAAAAAAAAACAAAATGAAAAGAAAACAATAATTGAACAAATTACTAATTGCCATTTATAAGAATAAATATGCATGAAAGTAATCATTTAAAAACATATTATTGGTTATGAAGGCACCGTTAGGAAGACCTTGGTTACGGTTGGGACTGCATGTTCCCCCATTAGTGCTGACTGTCTGAAAATAAAGGGGCGGGGGTGGAAGAAACCCACAGACTATAATTTATTTTCTGATCTGTCCCCTATTCAGGCTACAATGACTTTAGAGGAAAAAATGAAAGTAAATTTAAAAACGGTAAGCTTCAGAATTCTATTTCCCTTAGTCGGGACCCATTTCAAAAAGCTGCTCATAATCAGCTGGCGTCTGATTGGACGGTTCACCCGACTCACTTTCTATTAGGTTTATATCGGTTGGTTCCCTTCCTGCTTTAAGCCCCTATAACTCTGCGCAGGGATTGTCTCAGTGGCCTCCCTGGATAGAGGACATTCCTTACTAGCCACCACAGTTTGAAAGGTTTTTCATAACTTTCTCCATATTATTACAACTAATATATATTTAGTACTTATAATGACATAAATAAATGGTGTGATGCCTCATCTCTTTGAACACAGAAACAGATGCTTTTTCTTGAGGAAACAATGGTGGTTTGCCGTATAATTTAAACCTGAGTCTGAGCGCCCCACTGGACCTGCCACTGCCCCCCCCCAGTTTCTGCTGCAGAATAGTCCCACTGGATTCTCATATTCGGTCTTTGGTTTGACTTTCTACCTTCGCAGCTTCTTTCAGCGGGAGTAACAGTTTCAAAAGCCTCAGAATGTGTAGTCTTTGAAAAGGATTGAATAGCCTAAGCTGATCCTGAGGTTATAAGCTGATCCTTGTCCTGGTATGCAGGTCGATCAGAGAATCCTCAAAATTCTCTAAACTAAAGCTCACCGTGGTGCTGTAATGCACAAGAGGATCAAGAAATGATTTATCTTTAAAACTGTATATCCAGCTACACTTTCTGTTTAATTAAATTAATCGACCGATGTGTTTGATCCGCTTAAAAAGCCAATGCGATTGTTGTCTGTGTCATGTGTTTATGACTTAAAGTCTTCTTGAATGGTTTAATTTGCTCCTTGGTGGCATCTTCGAAAGTCATTTAAAATTCCTCCGGCCAGATTTATTTACAGATGCTGCATATCGGCAGTTTAATATCCAGCTTGAGAAATTTGAAAAGGGGGTAAGGGAAAAACATTTCCATTTCAAACAGGAATATTGCTTTTGGAAGAGTGTGAGGGTAACAGGAGTGTATCTTTATCTAAGTCTGTGATCCTTTATAGAGGATCAAATGAAGGGAGATTAAGAAAATCAATAAATAGATGCTAGCAGACCTCACGCTTTGGGTCCTTGCAAAAAAAATATCCCCCCAGCAGTGCTGTGTACATTGACGGACCCCGAGACTGCCTGCAAGAATACATTTAGTGCTAGAATCCCCGAAAGAAAACCTGGAAAATCCTGTTATAAGCAACCGGGACGGAAATTTCTATGCACACGAAGCAACCAATGAGATTATTGAAAACTGGCATGGGTACAATACCTGTGTTAGAGTTTGTTTACGGAATGACTTCAAATAAACCTGTGTACAGCTTTACCGTAACTGTACAGAACAAGCTGATGTACATACATGTGACTGTCACAACCAGCGGGACGAAGTAAACTGGAAGCAAAGACGCAGGCAAACAGAGGGGGCTTTATTAAACAACTGAGGGCAAAACAGAAAAGAAACAGGATTGCAGGGAATCCAAAACGGGGAAGGCAGGGCACTGACAAACACTAGGAAGCAACGCTAACAACCAATTTGGGGAGCACTAGCCTAGGAAACACTTAAATTGTAGGCTAATGAAGGGGCAACCAGATGCAGCAGTGAATGGTTGAATATGAGGGCAGGAACAAGAGGTAAGACAAACAAGCAACAGGCGTGGCCTGTTAGGGTCGCGCTAGGGAAGAGGCAGGGAGATCAGGCAGACGCAGCGGACAGAACGTGACAGTGACAATATTTAGTGTGTTATTATGTATTGCTTGTCTAGAGTGATATGGCAATTCAGGGGGTAACATTGTTATCTGCCACTCGCAGGGGTTGGGGGTTTGAGCCCACTTGCACTCTGTGTGTGTGGAGGTTGCATATCCTCCTCATGGCGTGTGGGGTTTCCCCCGACACTCCAAAGGTTGTCGGAGTCTGTTTGGCATCTCTGAATTACCTGCGGTGTGTTTCTCACCACTGTGATGGATTGGCATCCCAACCTCGTGCCCAGTCCTGCCTGGGACTGGTTCCAGTATAAGCTGAGCAGAACAAGTGGTTAAAAGAGGGATTTCCTTTTAGTAAGTTAAAATAAAGTTCCCGCTTTTGAGATTGTCTGTACTATTGCTGGTGATCATGCTTCCACACATGTCTGTTCTCCGTAGAGATACACTTCTTTCTGCCCCTGCGATGTCATTTCAGCCGCTCTATTTCCACTCAGGCACATATTGCATTTTGGCCTTAGCAGGTTCTTATAACAATTTCCGTAATCGCTTTATCATATTGACTTACCGACTTACGTTATCGAGCTATTTACATTCTGTAATTCGGTTAGCACCATGCAGCCGTTTAGCTGTGCTGTGATAATAGGCAGTGTGGTCAGTCATTTTGTGAATAAGTAATAGAAGTGGCAAGAACATGTGAAAGGTAATGAAGACCTGCAAGATGACTGGGCATCTGCTATAAGGTCGGGTTAGGTCTTTGTCTCCATGATACCTGTTGTTTTTTTTCTTTTTTGTTATTTTTGTACTGCAGGACATATATATATATACATATATACATATATATGTTTATTTTCTAATTAATGGTATCGATAGTATCACATATGGAATTTTCCTGGAGAAACTGGGGAAATGCTTGTGGGTGTTAAGAAATCTTAAGAAAATGGTGCTCGGGGGTTGTAGAATTTTTTTTTTAACTTGCAGTTGGGTTGATTTTATTAAAGCAATTACTTTCTTTGTTCAGTCTTAATGGCTAAAATCTGAATGTAATTTTATTTATGTACAAATGAACAGAATTAGCCACTAGATCATTTTCTTAAGGAGTTTTTTCTTTGGATTTCTTTAAGAAAGGGAACTTGCTCATTTCCCCAGCCGGCTTAGTAATGAGATCCCTGACTTACATACTAGGCTGACAGAAAGTCTTGGGGCACTTTCTTTTTCATAAGAAAAATCCATTGACAAGTGATGTTCAATATATCTGCACATGTCTTCCTCACAAACATTTTTTTTTATTGTCAAAACTCATTCAGTTCTGTTCTTGCCATTTTTAATTGCAAATGTAGTCATTGGCTCCCATTTTTTTTTTTACTCAAAACAGCTCTTTTAGAACTATAATTTGAGTTTCTATTTATTACTACTTGAAATAATGTTCTACTTAAAACTATTGGTTGTTTGCAATGTCACACACACACACAAACGCCCACAAACAAATGAATAAGGTAATGATTTTTGTTATAAAATCAGTAAACTTGCAATATTTTTCCTGACTTAAGCAAGCATCCCAAGACTTAGCTGAGACAGTAGCTGCGACCTTGTAATGGCACCTGCATTGTTGCAGGGTCCCCTAGTCCTGGAAGGCCAGTCTGCACCACGGTTTGCAGATTTCCCTGGCCAAACACACCTAATTCAGTGCACCAGCCAATTGCCTGGTTCAGTAGGTCTGTTTGAGCAGGGGAATCTGCAAACCGTGTTGCAGACCAGTCACCTAGGACCGGAACCGTGATCCCTGTTGTAGATTTTGCACTAGTGAGGCGGGTTGGATTTTATTTCCCCCCTCCTTTCATGCCGTGTAGCGTGCCCGTGACTTCACTTCCTCTTCATGGGGCTGATATACAGAAATCCCTTATGCTGCTGTTGTCAGACCACCAGCAGGCTGTACCCACTAGGAGCACAGGGGCTGCTTTGCATGGAGGCTAGAATCTAACTTGGACTGTCATCTTGCGGAAGGGGGGGGGGGGGGCAGGTTGTCATGCCATGTCCAAGTATTTTGTCTGTTCCCGTTGATAAGGAAATCGTTCGGTTCCAGACTCATTGTCTCAGATTTAGGGGAGAGGTATTTTTTATTCCTTTTTACAAACTTGTGCATTTTTCTGTGCAAAACCACACACGTGAGCTGCAGTGTACTCTATGTGTCTAGCCCAGGGTAGCCAAAGATCCCTGTTTGTTTAATGGGACTGAGTTTTAATCAGTAAACAATTACCGCCGTGCCCTCAGCAAGGGGATTCTCAAACCACTCCCATGCAATTAGCCACTGCAAAATTGCCCAGGTTTATGTGTAGCCGCAAATCTGCCCACATTTACCTCCCTTTCCGTGTCAGCTGTTTGGCCACTTCTCCCACATGCATATACGTGGGAATGGGAAGACCAGCAGAATCATTCAGGCTGCCATGTGCAGAGCGCAGAGCTGGCATCAGGCAGTGACATCGCTTGTTACAATAGCCGACGTACTGTATACACGGGCGCCGTCGACCAATGTCTGCCTGCCACATCATTATTACTGATACCTCAGTAATGTTATGCTTTTAGCCTGATGTTTTGGAAAACCCTCCATCAGAGATTGTAAAAAGGTATCTAGCTATGAAAGAGCCATAAAAAGTAGCTGTAAAGGGCTTATAAAATGGGCTTCCCATGAGCCAGCTTTACAAGACGGGTTTTTAAAGTGTGAAATTTACTGCTGTGCCGGCAGGAGGCTGTGTTGGCGTGTGTGAGCCGTGCCCAGTGACGCAGGGCTGCCTGTGCACAGACAACCCAGAGGTGTGAGCTCCCTACTGCTCTTTCACCGGGTCACAAGTGTCACAAACCATGCAGGTACCAATAAATAGGTCAGCGGGGCTCAGTCCTGACCCAGGGCAGGATCTCACCGCCTTAACCACTCTCACTTTACCACGGTAAACATTCCTGTCTGCCGCAACACCTCCCTCCCTACCTTATTGAATTGACTGACAATTACTGTTAGTAATAACCCAAAATATTTGCCCATACACTGCCGTTGTTCATACATAAATAAAGTGAAAACTGTATCGTGAAAAACACAGTGAGAATCAAATCAAATCAAATCCAGTAGGCTTTTATTGTGAATTCCCTATATGTTCATAACATACAAGGGAATCGAAATGCTCTCTCGTGTTTGTAATGCAGTGTGAAGTATAAAGTACAAACATATAAGACGTGATAAATATGATAAAACTAATATATAATGTACAGTCAGTAGTGATTTAAAGTGAGGAAGTGCATTCTACAGCAGCTTTTGAGCGTAAAAAAGACAATTGGCAGGTAGCTCCAATAGAATAATGTATTATATAATGGTATTAACACGCCTATTTAATTCAGAGCTTTTTAAAGATTCGTGTTACAAGGGAAAATCTTAATGAGGGGGTCGGGTAATGATCCATCTCAGAAGGAAGTGTCAAGCGAATATTTTGCAGTGAATCATTTCACTTGTCTGCCGTTCTCCCATCATCGTCTGCGAACCTTTTTTGGTCTGTACTCTTTTTTTATTACGCATGTTTTTTTTTAACAAAAAACACCTGCGGCCGCCTTTCCCATTCCTTCCCAATTTTGGAAAATTGCTCTGTCACATGATCGGGTTAAAATAAGCCAACCAATGAGATCGGAGCTTTCCCTTTCAGCGCCTGACACGGTGACGTCTATGGCTCACATGGCACGACAGGTAGCCTTTTACTGGCTCACAAAGGACGACCTAGGAGGAGGTTCCGCCTTCCTGCTCTTCTCTGCCTCCATCTCTCAGGTCTGCTGTCATGTTCATCGGTGCCACAAAGTCAGCAAGGCTTTTTCCTGTCTGCCACGCTAAAAATTCATGCGTCATGATGAAGTATCGCCAGGAAAGTCTAACCCCATGCTTCTGGAACACTCTGCCATGCTACAAACGCTGGCACCTACAATGCGGACTGACTGCGTGACCTTTCTGGGGAGTCACTGGTCCGTGGTCCAGATCTGCTCTGTTGGTCCAGGAGATCCTCTGTGTGACTGGTCTGGACACTCAGCCCATGCCCTGTGCCAAGGTCTCTCCTGTGTGCCAGAGAACGGTGCCTCAAATATTCATTTATTCCTTTTGTTAACACTCTTATCCCGAAAGATTTACATAATCCTGTTACTTTCAATCAGTCTAAAACGATGTTCCCCAAAAGTGTTCGGGTTAAGTATTTTACTGAAGGGAGAATCTGTGGGGAGCCTCTTGGGACTTTAATGTGACTTAAACCACGCTCCCCCCCCCCCTTTAGGGTGTCACATAGCTGTAAATTTTGAAGTTGAGAAGCTTTAGTCAGGAGTTTCACAGCCATTTCAGTATTTTAATGGCCTTTTGCTGTGTTATCTCCTTTTTAATCGGCTCATTTAGTGATGCACTCCCTCTATGGTTGGAAATGTACCGTAACCGTGTCTGGTTTCAAAGACCGGGTCAAGGTGAGATGTAATCACCGTCTCACTCGACCTGCAGGCATAGACTGTAATTACACAGAGAATGGTGTTTCCAAGTGTTGCTTTGACATCAACTGAGGACAATTCGCTGCTCCCCTGTTTGTTTGATTGTATTTTAAAAACCCACTTTCAGCTAAAATCGTTCTCCATTTGTGAGTCTAGCTGTGGCTCCAGGCCCCTCCGGATTGCCTCTACTGAGTGTAGCTTTTTATTTATTTCATTTTGTTAACTGGACTTTTAAAGCCATTTGTTGAAGGAGAAATTTTCTCTGGCAGTGGCAAAAATTGCTGATACTCCAAATTATTTGTGATGTATTTCTGATGTAAAAATTAATCCATTTCCACATCTTCCAGTTTCTGATTGTGGACAGGGTCACAATTTTTAAAATTAACCTTAGCCTTGCGAACGAATCCTTCAATATATCTGATGACATTTAATTGGAAGAGCCATTGTGACTGAATGCTTAGACTCTGCAAAGATTTGTAACAGTTTCAAAACCTGCAGAAATCCTGCCGTTCCCTGCTGGAGTGTCTCTGCCAAAGCCGCTTTATCGCGAAGGTAGCAGAGGCAGAACAGCACGTGGCCACGGGGACTTTGCACGTCAAAGCTGCATCAGCCGCAGCCCCGAGCGCCGCGCGACCAAAGGAACGTTTCCTCCAGCCCAGGCAAATAACATAATAAAGAAAACAGCCAGCGCTCTGCCGCACGCTTCCTTAGAACTGGCGGCTGAATAATACGAATTTGTGAGCGATTGCTTGGCAGCGTATTATTTCTTTGGCTAAAGGAATATTTTTAATTTAGCGTATGCACAATGGGTTTCGGCGCTCCCGTGGTCATTACAAAGCAGGCATGTCGCAATCACGACAGCGCTAGCAGCCGTCGGTGGATATGAACGATCGTGCGATAGTTTTTGTTTTTTCTTTTTTCTTTATTTGGAAACTATCACCAGAAAAGATTATTTCATTTCCAACCCATCTCGATGAAGAACATAATTGTCAATTTTCTGTATTTCAACTTCAGGATTTTTAAGCTTTCATCTCAACAAATTAGATTTTTTCCCCAACCTTAGCTTACACTGAGTATCTGGTTCATTGGTTGAGTAATAAGTGTTTTATATGCATAGAGAGCGAGTCTGTCACTCCACAGTTTTACAGTAAACCAGCCGCATGTGACAGGTCATATAGTACAACTTATGGACTGTTAAACATTAGTGTAATAAAATGTCCCGTGCTGTAATTCTGCCATAAATTGAATTATGTTACGCTCTGTTTTTAATACCGGCTTTCATCATTTCTCTGTGACAGTTCTTCAGAAGTTTACCATTGTTCCTGTGTAAACACCCTGGTGTGGAATTGCTTGGGCACGACGACCTGCAGTGTTATTTTCGGGTGACCGCTGGGTGATTGTGACTTAGCATCGACCACAAAGTGCAGCTGACCATGATATGGAGGTAACGAAGACGGGAAGCTGGTCCTGCTGCGGGGGCCACCTCAGTGTGGAGGGAAGCCACAACCGACGTCACGCCACAGACCATATTCGCTATGTATCAAGAGTCTAGAATTAGAGATGCCTCCCACCATTTATTAGGGTCTTCGAGTTAATGCTTTATGACGCTTAAGACAAACACTTTGAAACATCATTCTTTCACAACAGCAGGTGATGAATGTGACCTTACACGGATCGGATTGGTCATTTGTCCCACGCCCACCAATGGAATCCAATCAACTGTATGTCTCCACTGACTGATAGCTGTCCCCTCCTCCACTCGCACGGCCCCCTCCCCCTGCGCCCCCACGCTCCCCCACTTCCCGAGTGCTGAGGTTAAACAAGTCCACCCGTGCTCCCCGGAGAGCGCTGATCCTGATGGTCAGGCCCGAGCCCCTCCCTTCCTCTTCTGCGCTGGCGCCAAATTATTGCCTTAAAAAAAATAATCGCCAGCCACTGCCCCAGCGGACCACCGCCTCTGCAGACCACCGCCACTAACTGACCCGTCATGGAAATGACAGCTGGGGAGGTCAGACAGGTACGCGGAGAAGAGGCCTGTCTGCTGGGCGGAAAGAAACGACTGAAAAGTTAGATGAAGCGTAAGTGATACAGCAGCCGAATCGTCCATTTTGGAGCTTTCTGGAAATGTGTGAAAGGAGTCGTTCATAGTGGTTTCTTACTGGATGGTTGATGCCGGGTTATGAGCAGCGAGTCCTGGAGACGCAGGTACGGACGGCGGATGATTAGCTTTTGATTTGCTCTTTATCTGGGGGCATTGTTCACTCCGGCATGTCTGCAGGGTGATCTGCATTTCACATTAAAAACTTAAATGCTATTTTATAAAACTTCCCTGCCCTTAATGCACTGGTAAATTAAAAAGGAATATTCTGATGTAAGGCTGCTTCATGGGGATTCTCAAGCCTGCATTAGTATTGCTTTCATGCTAAAAAATGCTTCAAGATAGAAACTGAGCGGCCCCCTCAGTGGACGTCTATGTGCTGGTATAACTCCCTGGGTGGACAGAAAAGGGTTGTGCTCATCCATCCATCCATCCATCCATCCATCCATCCATCCTTATCACTGGGTTGGAGTGAGCCTGAAGTCAGTCGTTGGAATCACAACACCTGGGGACATCCTAGCTGGGACGGCAGTCCATCTCAGGATGCAAATCATCACACACTTTGGGAAATTAATAACCATCAGTACAGACCTAAGTGCCTGGCTTTGGAAACTGGAGTCACGCTGGATGGACATGCAAGCCGCCGACACGCAGCTGGGACCAGACCCTCACCCCCAGAGATACAAAGATACAGGGCTAACCAAAGAGGCTGTGCTGATGAGTGTGTCAACCATACCGCCCAACACACCGCGATGTGCTGGTCGTCAGGAATTCACTGTCATCAGAGGCAATTATCATGATGACACTTATAGTACTGGAGAATTCTCAAAGGTCAAGGCGCGACCGATAAGCTCGTCATACCTGTCGCCGCCGTCAAGCCAAAAGTTATTGAGTTTTCAGTAATGGCATTCTCCATATTATTTTTATTATAATATCTGTTTCCATCGACTGCACTCACATTGCCTCAATCTGCTGTGTACTCATTTCTCTTGGCTTATATTAAAGACCTTTTGGATTTGTGGATTTCATAACTATGGCGGTATATAACACTGGTAGAACACGGAAATCGATATTTCCACTGGCGCGGTATTTTGATTTAATACTGCTATCTTTTCATTTAAAATGATTGGGCCTCGGAGTGGGGGGAGGTCAGGAGTGTAAATATAAAGCAATACTGGAGACACACTGTCTAAACAAACACTCCCCTGCCCCCCTTCATCCTTAGCTGCAAAATGGTTTACAAAGCTTCTCCACACTAATACACAAAAAAAACTCTTTGTTTATTTGAGAATAAGTCTGTCGTCCACACTGCCTGTTTTGTTAGACTGTCAGTGACGCATGATGACCGTGTTGGTCTTCTCCAGAAGCGTGATGGAAGTGGAACGCTAAGTGCAAGCCTGCGGCTGAATTTCCCTTCTCGGGAAATCCCACATTCGGAATCTGAAATGTGCGGGAGGATCCAGTAGTATGCAGTGCATTATGTGGTTTGACGAGGGACAGCGATGACACACACTCCAGCTTTTGCACCTAATTTCATTCAGATCCTTCCTGCTGTAGCGAGATCTGCTAGTTTTCTCGCGACTCTTTGAAGGGACGGGTGTCGTTACAGAGGGACTTGTTGTTCCTGGTTTATTATTGTGGAGTACAAAGGAGTTTAGATATTGATTTTTTTTATTTAACAAATATATTTATATTGTTTGTTTATTGTTATTTATAGCAAGTGTTATTTGGTATATATAAAGTTTTCATTCTGATTGCCAATCATCCATCCCGCAGAAAAAACATTCAGTTTACAGTAAACTACTGGCAAAATTACATAACTTATTCAGAAATGAGGAAAAATGATCTTTTTCTGTCTGCGCAGCGTGTGATGATTCTGACCTCGTGCTTGGGTTGTCACACGCGTGAGACCACAGCGTAAACAGCCTCCTACGCGGCAGGCAGGAGAACGTCATTCTGCCGCAGACAGAGTGAGCTTCACTGGCAGGAAGTGACCTGTCTGTTCAGGTTAGACTGCGACATTGTTGGATCCCAGGGCCAATTCAGCCTCAGCAACAATCCTATGTATTTTCAAAACAAGATGTAGGAATACATGTGATTCTCTTGCTTGATTTATTCCACTAGATGTATTGACTACTTTCATCTAGGGCTGATAGACCATTTCCAAAGTAAATGCCTGAACAAACTCACAGTATCTCTTATTTCTGCTCAAATGGTCTGTAATAAACCACCACTTTTTTTTTTTTTGACTCCGTCAAACGCAGAAGCGGATTGTCAATAGCTATTTGCACAGATACGTCATTCAACTGCAAGATTTTCATTAGTTAGACGCAACTCCGACGCTGCTGTCATTACAGTTCTTGGTGCACTGTTACTCTGGGGGACGAGGCTTTGCGGAAGGCGGGGCAGGGAGAGCTGTGTCTGCCAAGAGTTAATCCCCCATCCGCTCATCACATCAGTGGAGGGAGTCGGCCACAGCATCGAGGCAACACCCCATCCGCCCACGCCTGAAGCGCAGTAATCCGCGTGGCGAGAGGCTGAAGGGAAAAGACGCCTGTCTGTCAGCCTCAGCATCGCCCCATCATCTTATCTCACAGACCCCGACTCTCACTGCTGCCGAACGGACAGGGCAAAGATCCGGCACATTCCAAGCACCACTTTAGCCCGGAATCGCCGCCGTTTCAGCACACCTCCGCATTTTACGCATTTCTCTACATTTTAATGTCCCATTACAAGGCCGAAATGCGCTGAGCCCGGCCTGCGGCGGGCCACATGGTAGAGGCTGCCTGTCGCTGGTGGGTCGCCCCTTTTCTGTGGCACTACCAGCGTCCTGATTGACCAACGGGCAATTAGGAACACCTACCACGGAGGTTGTGAAATGATGCATTTAAATGTGGCCTTGCCAAGGTTAATTATACAGGGGCAGTAATTACAAATTTTAAAATGTCATAGGATCCTGTTGTTGAAGAGGTCAGAGTGTGTTCTTTTCTCATAAGGTCTATTCCTTCGGATTTAGCAGCTCGGGACAAATAAAGTTACCACAGTAATTGATTAAATCTAAGTGTATTATTTTTGGCCTTTCGGTTAATTCTACAGCCTTTTTGATCATAAATCGACCACTTGTTAAGAGGTTTCGTGTGGGTGGACGCCACAGGGCAATGCTGGGACGTATGATGGCCTTTTCGTTTGTGATCAGGAAGCTCCAGATGGTGCCGCGTGTCTCCAAAGAAAGAAACTGCCGTATCTTCAGACTCACCACTTATGGAAGGCTGATCTTCTGCAGGAAACGGGCAGATGCGACTCTGACAGAGTGGGGCTGTGTCTGAGGCACAGGAAAGGTAATGTGCCTGTTCATAGGCCTGCTGGGGAATTAGGGGGACAAAGAACTACTTAGAGATTCTTACCAAAAGAAAGAATGTGGTCATTTGTGTCCTTGTTTCCACAGAATTGAATTTAGAAATGAATCATTTTAGCTCCATTTTCCTGGATTTCAATCTCAACACTTGTAGCATGCATCCTTGACTGACTAGCACACGTTGATTTGCTTAAAAAATAACTTTCCCTTAATCGTTATAGTTAAATTAAAAGGCTCAGTGCCTCTACCCTTGTGTGGTTTCCAAACCTAATTCAATCTTTTGTGTTGTAAAAAAGTCAAAAGTAGCTTCTAAGATGGCAGATGTTCACCGGGAGCTTCCAACCGATGGCTGTGATCTAATGAAGGAAATGCTTAATGCAGAGCAGAAGCTGGCGAGTCTTTCTGGCAAAGTAAACGTTATGAGTAACATATGAAGCGATCAGATTGTGGTGTAATTCCTCATTAACCTCTGGGTGTGTAAGCGAAGCCAGCCTGCGTCTGGGTGCTGCCCGTCCGCTTGGCAGCTGACCTGTCGCAGTCGCAGCTTGGCGCCTCAGCCACCTGGCTCCAGACCATCCTTGCTGACGCCCCGTTTGCTCCCAGCTGGCACTGTGGCCGCAGCAGTGGCGGGAAGGCTCTCCTGTAATAAATAAGTTGGCCTTTACGCATTGACGTGCAATTCTGCGCTGAAGGTTTTATATTTGCACTTTTATTATTCAAAAATAGTGTTCCAGGGGAAAAGGGCAGTATATCACAGGCACATCTGCTTAAAGACATACTGCAGTGTTTTTCTCTGCCTCCACACTCGGGCTTATTTGAGATAAATGAACAGTACAAATTCTAAAGGATCTGACAGTTTTAGTACGGCGGAGAGGCTGCTGTGTGCTCTGATGAAATCTCAGCTGAACAGCTGCCGCTGTGCATAAGTACATTTGCTTTATGGAGGACGGGAAGTATCCGTCTCTCTGCTCCAGCGTCTAAAATTGATTCCCGCAGAATGGAGCGGTAGATAGTGGCCAAGCCTCCCGTGCAGAGCTGAGAAAAGTTTGGGCAGAGAGTGGCGGTGAGGGGGGGGGGGGGGGCGATTGGCGGGGGGGGTTTCCCTTCTTCCCCAACCCCCCCCCCCCCCCCCAGTCCGGGGCTCATTTCCCAGGGCGCAGATTGCAGTCACTCACACCCAGCTATGGCTGAGAGGCACAAGGCAATTTGGTGGATCGTGCTGATTGGGGGGTATCTGCCTAAGTGCCGACTTCATCACTGTCTGGCGTAAATGCTGGTGATCGACTGGGATCAGACTCGGAGGAGTGCATTCGGAAAGCCGGCAAGTTTCCCGGTTGCATTTGCTAGTTGTGGTAATGGCGATGTGGTGCCCGGCCTCGTAACAGCTGGTGCTGGCTATTCCAGACGAAAGGGAGAAAGCCAAAGACTCCCTAAAAGGTCCTGCCGGTGTGTTTACCGTGCCGAGGCAGAAACATCCGGAGCTGAAGATGGAGTCTAGATGCAGGTGGGATCTGTGAGATCAAGATGGCCAGCTAGATTGTAAAGGTGGCGTTTTTCCTGATTTCCTGATACCTGCTTTGTTAGAGGATGTTTTCATCTTACAAAGAATTAAATCCTGTTTCATGTCAAAATCTGTCACGTTTGTTAAATAAGCTCTTACATACATTGAAAATATCTAGAGATCAATATCTATTACACTTTTTATAGTTTTCGTACAATTTTTTCACATGCTTTTTTTTTTTTTTTAAAACCTTGATTTCTTTTCTCCCATATTTTACATGGTTCTGTTCAGTCGTTGTCACCGTAAGACTGTCTTGCTGGTGTCACAGTCCATGTCTCAGAGTCGATTACCATCCTGTTTTTTCTTCATTGCGATAACAGCCTCTATTGTCTGATACCTGATGTATTCGTACGCTGGGTTCCAGCCTTATCGTGGCCCCCTGGGGAGTGCAGGGGAGTAATCCCACCGTCTCCCTGCCCCTCTCCCACCTAATGACTGGGGGGGTATGATCCTATGTTGTCCATCTTCTTCTTCGAGCTGTACCGGCAATGCCTGGATATAGATTATGCCAGTCCAGGTTCTTTGCTAATTACAAACTAGTTTCTGGCCATGGGAAGGCAGCCAAATGGAACATCCGAGTCTTAGGCTTAATTAGGCTTTTACTGGGTCTGACCAACCCATCAACTGGAAACCAGTTTTGTTGCATGCCGCTGTTCTGCTTTGTTCCTTCTTCCCTGGAATCCAAATACGACCTGAGTTACTTATTTAATGGCTTCCTTCCCCCTCTCCAAAGTCTCTTTGTGCTTCCGTCCATAATCTGCTATTTGGGACATCATTATCGAACATCAAAATTACCCAACGTCCCAATTAAAACAGGCTTTTTTCTCCCGCAGTCCTGAATGGAGCGGTGTCCAGTCATGCTACGGATCTTCAAGGGCTTTCATCTTTGCCAACATCAGTGGATAGTGAAGTGCCCCCAAACGGAAACTTTGTCTGATTCAAAATTTTAAAATTGCAGGGTAGGTACTTAGCTGATTAAATATTTGTGAGGCTGTTTTTTTCCAAGAAAGAAAATCCAATTTTAAGGGGTAAAACATTACAGACAAAGCCAACCGCACTCCTCTGGGAAATGTAGCTGCATATCTGCAAACTCAAGGTGTGGCTTCTCTGCGCAACTGTGTTGAAGCGAGGCTTTAAGTTTATACCTTATTACAGAGGCTGAAAGCTAACTGAATTGAGGCGGAAATTAACTCTACAATGGAGCGTTAAAAGAAGACAATTTCCCTTGGATTAGACATTTATTATTATTTACTATCTTATCATCCATCACCCACTGTGGTTTTCATTTGCAACCATTATCCATTTATACAGCTCAGTGCATCCTAAAATAAATTAAGGTTAAGCAGTAGCTTAAGGGTACCACAGCAGATCTCCTGGGACATGAGGCAACAACCAGTCCTGTAATAACTGTGCGGTACTGCAATGATGGCTGCAACAAAACGGTTCAATTTCTCAGAATCACATGTTCGTGAGTTTGTGAACAGGCCCCGGCAGAAAGCTTCTACATCAGCAGAATGAGCCGGGGACCTCGTTCAATCGCTTCTTGACACTGTAAACCAGGCTGCGGCCATTACTGGTGACACAGGAGTGCACATATACCAGGAGAACAACCTTATAAGTCCGTGAACTATTGTTCCACACCTCAGTGCACCGTGAAGTGGCGTCAGTGGGTTCCTGGAAGGCGCGACCGTGAGTTCCGCCAGTCTCTTCTCTCCAGCGATGTCGGAAAGCTGAAAGTGATTGTATGGGCATTTAGAGAGCTAAATTGCATAGAGTCATTAGCCGTAATTTCTTATGAATCCTTAAGTGAAAGTTTAATAATGACAAATGCATGCAAAGTCAAATGAGGGGAGTTAATAGGGCCATGTACAGATCTCATCAATGTAAAGGGTCTTCATCTCGCAATCATGGCACAATCTTCTGGCTGTGAATTTTTAATCACAGGCATCTATGCGTATATGAAGGATGAAAAATGTCACGACTCGGACTAACTGAATGAAATGTCGGTTTACATAGCATGAATTCCTGCTTGATCTATTGAAATGTCTTTTGAAGGCTTGAGATGGGCTGGCAAAGTAAGGCAGAGCAAAGGCAGTAATAAACTTTAATTCCAGTGGGGTAAATATATCTTCGCCTGATAGGAACAGTGCCACACGATTTAAAATGCATGTCACAGTATTCTCTTACTGTAGGTCCCTGTCAAAAGATGTCAGAGAGTAACTGAAAAGCTACTTGGAAGTGTAAAGCTTCCGGAATCAGTCTAGATTTATATACATTCTTGGACTGCTGTAGTTGCAGCCTGCCATTGTTTCACATAATCGTCATATAGACGCCAGTCAACAGACTTCATACTAATAATCTGATGATCTACAAATGCACCAGCACCCAGCACCATGTCCACAGCAAATTCTCACTTTGTTAAATTGACTTCTGCTTGTGAACTCCACTCTTTTTTTTTTTTTTACAATGGCTGTCTAATGAATTTGCTTTGGGTCGCTTGCACACAGGGGATATGAACCGGGCTAATTGCTTAAAGGAACTATTTAATTAAACTTTCCAAAGTGAAATTTCCTATTTGTAATTTCCTAAAAAATCAATTTGATACAGAACGACGTAACAGTTTTAATTTGTCCATATTTGAAAAGCCTTCTGTCTCAGTTTATCCTCCCAACTATAGCCTGTCCAAATGCATTTGCTTGGTAATTAATCTAGGCAATTCAGAAATCTCACAGCAAAGTTCATGCCCAGAAAGTCGGCTAATGGTATCTGTCAGTTTTCTTCTCAGCTTTTCATAGGTATTAAAGTAGCCAGGGAGCAACTGTCTATCTGATATTGCCCAATATTTTCATTTGATTATTTCTTTTTTGACTCATGTACACATGTTTGCGTTAGACACAGATTACTGTTTACAAATGTTGATCCTTCCACAGAGTTCATGAAATTCCAAGCAGATTCTTCTCTTTGGGTCTTCTGTCATGTCCCTTTAAATATTTACATCTCCATCTGCAGTAGATACGGAAAAATACACACTGCAACTTGGGGGGGGGGGGAGTGAGCTAGCAGGTTAAATCTCTGTATCTCTGATAGGAAGGTTGTCGGTTCATGCCCCAGCCCCAGCTTTGGCAGAACAGTCACATGACCATGGACCCTTGAGCAAGGCCCCGAATCCCCAGCTGCTGGGCTGCCACAGCATGGGGGGGTAAGCTAGGATAGATGAAGAGAAGAACTCCATTGTATCTGTACCTGTGCAAATGGTGCATATATCAATCGATATCTCTTGGAACAGGAAATGAGATCGTTGTTTTGGTATGGAAGGTTATGGGGGAGGGGCGAGCTCACGGTTCGGCTCGTTTAAGCGAGAAAGCCAAAGGGTTCTTTCGTTTGTTCCTCAGTTCATCCGCCTGCTGCTCGCCTCGTTCTACCCTCAGTGTCAGTTCTCCATCCAGGAGATCAATGTTTGTCACAACAGCATCTCAAAAACGTTACTTGTTTGCAGTCGTACATAAAGCGCACTTTGAAGCAGTGCTCCCCGATAGTCAGCTGCTTACGCTGATACCACGGTAGCTTCCCAGACATCCTGACCCTATTGACAGCAGTCAGAACTGCACCGTAAGGTGACTGCGGATCATCACCTGTGACAGCTCTGATACATTCCGCCTTCGCACCGGTTTGGGGAACTCTGCAAATGTTAACGGCATCATGTGCCTGTTTAGGACACGCTAGATGAGAAAAGCCAAGCTATTAATGGCCCTGTGAGAAGCAATGGGCACCCAGGCATGGTGTGGGTAGGGGAGATCGAGACAAAACAAGAGGCAAATAAAAATAGCTAGGGAGCAAAGAGGGGGAGCGCAACGAGGGTGACCAGCATTGGCGGGACAGACAGCTCCTCGGGGGCAGTCTCCAAGGAGAGAGCTTTCTGTCATTCTCAGGATAATTGAATGTCAGGCTGTGGGAAAGGTGGGACCTGCGAGCCCTGGACCATGTTCTGTCTTAACTCCTCTGATAAGATCGGGTAGCATGATAAAAACGGTAATCCTCACAAAGAAACATCTAGCTTTTTTTCATGAAATTTCCAAAACAGGTGCCCGTACCAATGTGGTAGATGGAACGCGGCCTGTGATGTAGAAAGCCACCCGTGATAATACTTTTTACACCTAATTCTAAATCTTCCCGGAATTAAGTAAACTTAAAGTTGAAAAGACAGGATGAAGAGTTGCAAAAAATGTTAGGGAATCATAGAACAAGAGAGATATACATGAAGCTTTGAGGATCTGTGTGCTGAAGAGAAAAACTTAGATTTTTGTTTGTGGCTTTATTCTCGTCTCAAGGTCTTGGTGCAAAAATCTTAAAGCAACGCAATCTTATAAAATCAGCCCTCGATATGCTGTCGGTTCATTACCGGCAGAGCAGCGGAATTCTACAGGAGTGGCTGATTGTCCTTGCGCTTGTAACCTAGTCTGAATACTGCATTGTAATTAACAATTAGCTCTTAATTACACTAATTGTAATGAGCATTATCCAGTTGGCGCTGCTGCATTTTGCTTCCGACGATCTATAGCATGGCCTGCAGTCGATGCTCTACTGGCAACTTTCCCAGGTATAGCTGCTAATTTGTGGAGTCACAATGTCAAATTTGTTAAGATCGAGTGTGTATACGCAGGCGGAGGCGGCATCATTTTCAGGGTGATCAGAGGGTGTCACTATCCTCCCGTAGAGTAGACAGTACCAGCGAGTCGCTCACAGCGTCGCATGAAGGGACGATGGTCCACAAACCTTTTATTTAGGAGCAGATATTTAGGGCCTTCATAATTCCAGGGATGATCCCAGGAGAAGCTGCATTGCTCTTAAATGCTGACCTCACCTGCGGTGGAGCACTGTTGTGTAGCGTGTCAAGTAAAGGGCAGGGATAGGGAGTCAGCGGGACGTGGCAGGCCCGGGTGTTTATCTCCTGCCTGCCCTGGCTCTGTGGAGGTCCATAGCGGAGGTCCATAGTGGAAATCCGTAGCGGAGGTCCGTAGTGGAGGTCCGTTGTGGAGGTCCATAGTGGAAATCCATAGCAGAAGTCCATAGCGGAGGTCCATAGCAGAGATTTTTAGTGGAGGTCTGTAGCGGAGGTCCATAGCGAAGGTCCATAGCGGAGGTCCATAGCGTAGGTTTTTAGCCGGCCTCCTTCGTGCCAACATAAGGTGATGACTAAGAGGCTCCCATTTCAGGTCCTGCTTTGTTACCATTTATGGCACTTAATACACCACTATACCACCACGGCTGAAGACTGTTTTCAGGCAACTGAAGAATGGAAATCATTTAGTCATGGCTGTTTTAATGCTGACAGAAGCTGTTTGCTATCACTGGCTGAAAAATGACTTTCCCTTTTCTATTTTGCCTTTATATCTGGAACAAAGAGGAAAAACAAGAAACTGATCTTGCTGAAATTAAAAAGACAGCAGTGAGGATGTATATGCCTTCCTGTCTCGCCCTGTCAGTGCACCCCACCTTCTCCAGCCCCCTTTCCTGTTTGACCCAGAGCTGTGGAAGGATCTTCATCATCCTTAGGAGCAGAAGTCAGCCATGCATGCATCCTTCACCTCAGCACCAAATCTTCACCCCTTTTGTGTTTCTCAACAATGGATTTGTGATGAAAAGTAAATCAGATTTTGGTTACAGAATTATAGCTCTCCCATCCAAGTCTCTGAATTTTTCATGGAGCATAATGTCTATCCAAGGTTTCTTCATGAAACCTTTGCATACTTGTCTGTGTGTCTTCCAACCTGCGATTCTGGCTCAGGAAACATTTTTGTCCCTTGGTTGCTCTAATTTTTATACTTTAAAGAATGTGGGATCGACACGGAACTACTCTAATATAGATTCTAATAAAAAATCTGTTTTAGCTAGTATGAGAGGCTTAATCCGTTCGAACAGGCCAGAGAAGCACGTCCGCCAAAAATGCACCCCAGCCTTTCGTATTTATCCCTGAAATTCCTATTTCTATTATTATTACAGTGTCAGACCTCACTTCCTCTACTTTCTCCAGTATTTTCTCTGAATAAAATTAAAAGTGATAGTATTTTCATGTTTTAGTTGTTTACTAGGTCAACTCTGTTTAAGTATGACCCCATAAGCTAATTTACAGAGATAGCGATGCAGTTAGAATATGTGAAGTTGTCAGTGATGTTTTAAGTCAAAATGGTGAGAGATATTACAATGGTAATTATTTCTACAGCGGTTTCACTTCGCTATGCATTCTGTGAAGTATACTCTCTCCTGCATTTTTACCAAATTATCACCATTTCAGCTGGAGGTCTGTGGCTTCCTGAGCTACAAGCGGTGTGACGCAGAGGATAAGGAGGATCTGACATACAGTACAGCTGACGGGGTTCAAGCAGGTGGAGCGTAAATCCCAACCTGCGGCTAGGATTCAGGTGAAATGGAATGGGGGGGGCCCATGCAGTGGCCACCCCCTGCCAGTGTTTGGAAGATGGACAGAGGGCGTGTACAACTCATAGTCTGCTGTAAACACGCTCAGAGATCTGCCACCAGCGTTTCCGTGGTGATAGTTCGCCTCAGCATAACCGAACATCCATCATCGTGACCACCTGTATGCCCGGCAGTGTTATTCACACTCAGTCGCGAAGAACGCGGCACTAATTCACACCCTCTGCTGTTATCTGTAGGTCACAGTAGGCTCCCTTGGACACAGACACTCAGGTCAGGCAGATGTGACGTAATCCCCTAGCTATATACAAAAGTATCGAGACACCAGCCTGTCCATCATCTCACTCTGAATCAAAGGGTATTAATATGAAGTTAGTTAACCCTTAGTTGCTATGACAGCCGGTTCACTTCTGGGAAGCCTTTCCATTAGATGCTGGGACATTGCTGGTGGAATTTGCTGCCATTCCGGTTGGGTATTGATGTCGGTTGATCAGCTGGCACTTTGCAACTTGCTCCCAGATGTTTCCACTTCACAGTCTCTTCACTTGCTGTTGACCAGGGCAGCTCCAGCAGGACAGACACGTGGAAGACAGATTTGTTGGAAAGGTGTCCAGTGGTGTCCAGTGGTGTCCAGTGACGGTGCTGGGCTGACTAAACTCTTCCCCCTTACCCCCCCCCCCCCCCCATTCCGCTCCATTGTTTGACGCTGCAGGTTGCATGGCTGTGTGCTTAATTACACACCTGTATGTCAGCAGTGGGTGGGGCTTATGGGGCCAGTTCCGAATTACTATGGCTGTCTCAATACTTCCGTCCATATAGTGTAACTCCGGCCCCCTGATTCCACCACAGCGCGATATGAACTTGTTATGTGCTTTTTTTAATGCCTCTTTGTGTCTGGTGACCTTTGGGAGATTATCAGCACTGTGAACTTAATAGCTGT
>JAODKE010000109.1:1653142-1671104 GCA_026779605.1 Mormyrus hasselquistii | reverse complement strand
ATATACGTGTGTGTGTGTGTGTGTGTGTGTGTGGAGTGATTTTGTAAACATTCCCTCTGATTTTAGTGACGGTTAAACCCATATTGTTCCCATAGTGTAACGTTACACTTTATAATAATCTTTAGATTCTCATGCTATGAGGAGGTGCCCCGTTTACCAGTGTGACTGGCCCTACCCCTCTGCCCCCGGGGAGTGGAACACACTTCTGCAGGGGGGGGGGGTCCAGCTATGACTTCGGCTCAAACCAATAACGCCAATGACTCCTTCGCCAGTTGCCTCCTTTGAAGTATCCGCTTGTTAAAAAAAATCTGTAAGCAAACTAATCAGTCCGGTGGAGATGTGATGAGCTGCCGGTCGCCCGGCATAAATTGAAGGAAGTAGGCATGCCTTGGTTTGGTTACAGTATGTCAACAGTACATAAACTAATGAGATGTAATTAAAGTGAAATGGCATGCAGTCGCTTACCACAGGGGCAAACATGAAAACAGGCACGAGATATTCACAAAAGGTCAATAGGAATTAGCAAAGCCCTTGAATGTTTGACAGTCCTACCTCTCACTGGACCTCAAAAGCAGAGCAATTGTTGCCTACAGTCTTGTCATGGGTGCCTGTCTCACACAATGAAACCCAAAAAAACAGTTTCTGAACGTTACAGCAAATTATCAGCCAATTAATTCTTAAACGGCCAAGTTTGAGTGTCCCCCCACCCCCACCAGGCCCTGCACACACAAATAGGCAGAGGCCTCCCTGTCGTGGCCCCCCCCGGCAGCCTTATTACAGGCAAATTAGCCCAGCAAGAGCAGGTGAGGGAAGCGTGGTGTGTCAACTGACCTCCGCCTGTTTGGGGCAGTCCTTCCCCTTACAGATACAGTGGCGTACATCAGCGTCCGGGTAGAACTTTTAAGGAAATCTTGCAGTACAGATTATTTAACTAAAATATAATTTTTATATTGTTATATGTCCAGACTTTTGACTGGTACTGTATTTATATAAAATATCCATCATCCATCCATCTTTCTGCAGCAGCATATTCAGTACTGGGTGAACTGGGGGACTATCCCAGCGTGCACTAGGAACAAGGCAGGGGAGACCCTGAATGGAACAGCAGGGAACACACACACACACACACACGTACACATCACACACTACAACCAAAAAAAGGATGTTTTTGGACTGTGGGCAGAAACTCACATGAACATGAGGAGAACCTGCAAACAAGAGATTGGTTTGTTTGATCGCCTGGCTCTCATTGGCAGCACACAGAACAGAGCAGAGGGGCGGCTGTATTTCTGCCCTTAGGATACTCTCTCCCAGATTGGGGATCACACAGCAGCAGAACATTCTTTCCTCGGGGTCCCGGGCCGTCTGCCAGGCTGTCCCATCTGTTGAATACCCCATTGTGTTGCACTGCATGAGGGAATCGTACCCTCGCCGTGGCGATAGTCATCTCGCGGCAAAACCGCCGACTGTCTGCTGGTCAATTAGATGCCTCCACTGTCTTTGAAAAGTCATTCCGGTGGAGTGGATGGTAATCAGCAGCACCTGGGGGTCATGGATGCCTGAAAAAAGACTTTTTGAAGCTCAAAATTCTGCCGGGAAATCATCTGGTTTTCCAAATTTGAGATAAGAAGTCCGAAGATACTGCGTCCTTAGAGGCGGAATCATCGATATGAGAGGCGTGACAACACAGGGCTCTGCTGAGCAGAGACCGGCTTCGCTCCCAATCCAGGGCAGCTGGCAGGACTTTTTCAAAGCATCTGATTTTAAAACTGTCTGGCGTCGCTTTCTCATAAATCTGATACACCATCATGCTCGGGAAATGCAAGTGACTGGTAGCAGTTATGCAGTTATCTGTCCTGGGCTTGTGAGGTGTTACGTTCAGGAATGCGTTTCCCAAAATATCCTGTTAACAATTTACATAGTTGGACCCAGGGGCGTCAGATGGGCACAGATACCCTGGCAGATTTAAGAAGCCCAGCACTTGATAGGGGCACCTGAATTTGTAGAATTATACAGATCATTAGATTGGGTTAGTCTTGCCAACCATTCACTTGCATGGTTCCAGCGTAAGCTGTTAATGTAGTTAGCAACTATGCTTTATGGAAACGCACCCAAAAAATTTTTTAATTCCGGGCATTCCCAACTGCGTGTCTCTGTCAAACAATCAAACGCCAGAAGCCAAGGTGAGGGCCAACCTTACGCTCGAGCCCCAGCCTGTGCAAGGTTTAGCAAAAGCCACCCCTAACTGCTTCGCGTGAGAATCAACTTATGCTCCAGGAAGTTCACAAAATGTCTGAGTGATCATATCAACATCAGCGCAGTAACTCAAATAGGATTTACAATATAATGATTGTCGTCTCCATCAGACGTCGCTATAGCTCCCCCTGCAAAATGAGGTATATATCAGCAAGGCAGTATATCGGGACGTCACTGTCACCAGAAACGGAGCAGAAACCCCGCGCCTGGATTATTGCTGCTACGTCTGGCGACTCTTATCCTGCCATTGGTGTTTCATACAGTGACAAGGGAAGCAGACAGTGTAAATACGGCACAGTCAGGGCCTGTCAAAACGTCAAGATTGTTCACCACAGTCAATAAGCCTTATCCGCCGCGCCTTATCCCTCGTCATCTAAATAACTCACCAGTCACTTCTTTGGCCCCATTTCAATTCAAATTAACTTTCGGTGTCGATACATATTCAAAGGTTACCTGTCACCAGAGATTCACCTGTTTATTTTACGTCAATCAGTTCATTTCTATGAGCAGGAATGATTACAATAGACAGCGGTCGGGTCTTTTCCCTGCCTTCTTCGCAGCGGTGGATGATGCTGGTTCCATAATTTCTTAACCAGTTCGGGGTCACCTGAAGTCGGTCCCAGACAGCAAAGGGCATTAGGCGCTGTCATGCCCCGCTCGTCTGATCCTCCTGTGTGCCACACCCCCTCATCTACGCCGTGTGGAATCCCTGTGTTTACCAGCTGCTTCTTGCTGCTGTTGTTAGTTCAATGTATTTAAGTCTGCATTAGGTTTTCCCCAGTCCAGTCATTGAAGTCTGACATCTGTTTGATGTTCCTGTTTTGTCTCCTATTTAATAAATCCTCGTTCATCCGATTCCTCGGCTAGAGCGCAGTCAGGACAGACGTCAGCCTTCAATGACCAGACTGGGGAAAACATACCTAATGCAGACTTAAATACATTGAACTAACGACAGCAACAAGAAACAGCTGGTAAACACAGGGATTCCACACAGGGTTGATGAGGGGGCGTGGCACACAGGAGAATTGGACAAGTGGGGCATGACAGGCGCTGGCTGAATGGGATGCCAGTCTATCACAGGGCACACATACTCACACACTGTAGGCAATTTAGAAATACCAGTACATCAATGTGCACATTTTTGGACTTTGACAGGACACCCACACTACTCATGGAGCTCAGGAGATTCAATCCCACTACCCTAGAGGTGATATACAGCAATTACTCAATTAAATTTCCAGGTATCTGCATGAATCTGTCAGCGCAAAATAATAAATACATAACTAATGAATTCTTGTGCTTTTATTAACCACAGATTCAGAATCAGTTATTTGGCAGCTGCTTTTGTCCAAAACGACGTCAAAGTCAGGCAGACAGCATTTCACAATAAGTGCAGCTTAGCACCTCAAGAGCAAAACACAACAGCATCCAGCTGCCTTGTCTTGCATTATGGTCATGGGAGCTGGAGCTTGTCCAGGAAAGTGCATTGAATAAGCTACGGAACACCTCACACCAGCCTCCAGACTGCTGCAGGGCACTCACACATTTATATACAGCTTAGGAGTCATTAATTCACTGGATCTGCTGTGTTTGTTCTGTTGCAGGAAACCTCGGCAGACAAACTCACAAATTTCGGCTCCCATTTCCGAGAGGCAGCAGTCCTACCTGTTGAGCCTCTTATGTCATTTTAGAAAAATGTTTCAAAGAGTAATTCTACGTGTAATGATGACTTTGACACAGAACCGTCCAATTCCACCTCTGCATTAAAAAAACAATCTGGTTTGATTTATGTCCCTAGCTTTAATATTCCATTAATTTTATGCCGATCACAACTGAAGTAGACTGAAATTTTCTTTTATTCACGTGCCGTTTAATTCGACTCATATTACAAACCATGAAAAACAGACCATCTGCCTCGCACCAGGGAATACAGCCTTCCCACAATCCCCTGCATCAGCTTCTATTCTACACCAGAAGCTTGCCTGCAGGTTCAGATGGAAGCAACCTTTCATCGAGAGCAGCGCAAACTTCGCCATGGTTTAAAATCCGTATGTCATGCAAGGGAGTTTCAAAGGCAGAAGCAGGCCTGCTTGATGTCCTCTCAAGGCTTCTGTTCCGTCACATATGAAAACTTGGTGTCTGCTGAAAGTCACACTGACTAAGCAACAGCAGCTTCCCTTGGTGAATCTCACCAAAGGGTCCGAAGATAACGTGACTCCAGATTCAAAAGAGCTACCTGGGAATCTATCCGAGACAATTACAGTATGACCACACTGGGAGCACTGGTCAAAACTGCATCTGTTGTTCGGGTTTTAAGTATGGTGCTGTTTATTAACCATTAACCTCAGGCGGTATCCTGCGTGAGAAAGAAATCAAACACTTGAAGTGTTTGTTGTTTGACGGACCTCCCATTACTTACAAGATACTCTGTCTTGACAAGAGTAATCCTGAACTCAGATCGATACTGGGAATCCATTACTGAAGGACCACAAGTGTTTGAGTCTGCCTTGTTGGCAGAAGTTGAGGCCTTTTTTCAGGACAGCAGGTTCACTCCATAAGCCTCTTCTACTCGGGTGTTTAGGAACTGGCAGTGTAGACATCTGATTATCACTGTTTATTGTAACGATGACCCTAAACGTAGAAATGTGTTTGAGTTTTTAAATGCTAGTCCTCTTTTATATGAATACTTAAAGGCCAGAATAGAAGGCTGATCTGTTGACCAGATCCACATCTCTTGCCCTGATCCCTTCAATGCATGCAAGAGATCTTGCAGTTGGCTGTTACTCAGTACATTACACTGCCAGACCTTTGACATTCTGCTTATGTTTTTTTTCTAATGTACTAGTTTTCTGCATCTTTGAGAACCTTATTGATTGTAGGTTTTTTTTTTTAAAAAAAAAATAAAATAGTCGCTCCAAAAAGCCATGAAATTGCTTTTGAATATGGTTCCATCGTTGCGGAAGAAAGTTATTTAATGGAGATTAATAGTGCATAGAGAGGATGATGCTTGATGACCGGAATTCATGACAGTAATGTTATTGTAAATGACGACTCGCATGCATTTGGCTGAGCCAAAGCAAGATGTGGTGTAAACATAATGCAGTCGCCCTACGGACAAACTCCTCCTGTACCAGCTGGGATATCTGTCAAGCATGTACACATTACACATCGCGCGTGCTGTTGCTGCAAAAATCAATATGTTTTCTGTGTAGTACGTAGATTGGATGTAATGGCCGGGGTAAATTGCGATGGGTTTTGTGGCAGGCTGGCGGTTACAATGACCTCTTACAGTACCTCTCCACCACAAAGACACACGTGTCTACTTAATCGGGCCGTTTACGGAGGCTTGGCTTCCCTCTCACCACGTAAACACACACACACTAAGCTATGCACGCCGCAGCATCTCGAAAACGTCTTCCATGGGTCCATGATGGATCCTTGCAAGCAAGATGGTGGCAGATGAGCGGTGGTATGCTCATCGTTCAGTCCCACTGCCGGTCATGTGACTCGAGACGCTGACACATGAAGTTAAAAAGGCGGCATGAATATTCCACTGACATCACGTCGAGCCTGTACATTGTTTAGCAGAGAGGTGTAATTTAAGGGAGCTGACACGGAAAGGGCCTGAACAGCGAAATACGCTTCATGCTTGTGTTGTTTTAATCCATGCCGAGAATGTCAGAGACTTAAATTCAAACGTGAAAAGATGTCCAGTCGTGGTGTTATTAATTTTCATGACTTTGTCTACTGTTGCAGTTATAATGGGTGCGATTAATCCTGGGAACACATTCAAGGATCTGCTACCTCATGCAAAAGGTGAACACCTCAGTATCCGTTTTCATAGCTCTGCGGTTCTACGGCTGGGTATTTGCTAAGGCAATTGCAGGCAAGTGCTTTCTTTATAGGGACATCATTTGTGTCCACCTCAACCTGGAAAACAACTTGCTACAGATGCTTCAATTCGCTAGTATCTGCTGCTTTTGCCTCAGAGCAAGCAGTATCCCATGCGGCCAGCGCTTTTGCCTCACACCCGCAGAGTTGGGGTTCGAATCCCACATCTCATGAGCGTGTGTGCATTTGCATGCCTGCCCTGCAGTACGGCAGCTCCATGAACTGGCATCTCTGCATTGCCTGCAGCGTGTAGCTGCGTGTGCCCTGCGATGCGCTGGCACCCTGTCCAGGGGCTGCCTCAGCATTGTTGGCTGTGCTGCTTGGGTTTTCCTATTGGAAATCCTGCTCTGGGACCAGTGCTAACAATGCTTATAGTTCTATAAGCAACTACAGGGAAAAATGGCTGTGGGCAACTTTGAGAGTGACAGTAACACATTGATCTAAGCTGTAAACTGAGTTATAATTCCTGGCCTTAATGTGATCATATACTGGAAAAATTATACAAACTAGTAAATATTTTCATCTTCTACAGAACATTAAAGGTTGGGGGTGCATGAGGCAGTAAATAATCCTCCTCATACTGCAGGCCGGTACCGATACTGTGAGATTGGTTTCCCTGTTCCCTGTAATTTAATGGTTGCAGGTTAAGAGGCTGTGACTTGGGGGGGTGGCAGCTTACCATGGCCAGAGCTATGAACTGTGGGGAGGCAGGCTTGAATGGAGAGGCGGGAAAGGGTGAAGGAAGCCAGGCAGTGTGGGCGCTGCCTTTCAGAATAAAAGCAGTGCGACGGTCTTGGAAAATACAGGGTGACTCTTTTACGGCGTATGCATTAGGCAATGTTCTGATCCAAAGTAATGTGCTGGACCACTGAAGCAAAAGTTACAAAATTAAATACAGAGAGACAGTAATTCACAGCATAACATTCACTCCTGAATACAAAGAACCAGATCAGTATAGCAATTCTGTAGGAGACACTATAATAAAGCTATAGCAGGATATTGGAAATAAAAGGGATGGCTTTGGGTCAGCCCTGGATAATCGGATGGATGGAAGGACGGATGGACAGAAGGATGGATGGATGGATGGATGGATGGATGGATGGATGGATGTTCATGTAGGTCAGATTTCATTCTGGAAAGTTCTTCCTCTGTGGATGGTGTTGCTTTTGTAAAAAATAGACTTTTTGTATTCGCTTACAAGCAAACATTACATTTGCATTCTCAGATTTGATTGCTGAGAATCTTGGAGACAAGCAGTAATGATTCATACATCATCACACATTAATGAGATCCTTCCTTCTTGTACCGATTCTCATCACGCTCTGGTTCACTCAACTGAAATAATTCAATCACAAATAACGTGTATTTTAAGATTAATGACTTTCAAAAGCCTCCCAGGGAGCTATACAACATACCTCAGAGTAAAAACTCTTTACTCTTCTACAGCTATGATTCTGCTGACCCAGCAGAGGATCACTCACAAAACTGATAGTCATGATTTTGTTCATCTCAAAGGAGGAGGAATACCAGGTACAGAATGTGTTTTGACAGCATCTCAGCTACACAGCTGAGCTCCTCTGTCTGGAGATGAGACTCTCTTCTTTACTGGACATTGTGACATGGAGAGGTGCTGCCACCAGGTTGGATGTCAAACAGAATCCACTGGTCCAGCACATTTATTTACATTTTGGAAGATGCTTCTGTCTAAAGTGATGTATACTGTAAGTGAGGGGGGTTTTGGGCCTGACAGCAGGGTGAGCCAGCAATCCCTGCAGTAATTGGGGTTAAAGCCATGTTCAGCAGCCCAGAGATGATGCAATAACTCTGCCCGGCACAGGATCTGAACCCACAACCTACAGGGGACAGCCATACGTCAACAATCCCTGCAGTAATTGGGGTTAAAGCCATGCTCAGCAGCCCAGAGTTGATGCAATAACTCTGCCCGACACAGGATCTAAACCCACAACCTACAGGTTTTTCGCTGAGCCACACGCTGCCCCTTTCCAAGAAAATCTGACACTTGTTGATAGATCCTTATGTGGACTTTCACCATGGATGTTTTGTATTCAGGAAGATTTTTTAAATATATATATATATATATATATATGTTTGTGTGAGAACCTGCATCTTGTGGGAGATGCTGCAGCACTGGCTGTGCGATGTTCCATGCGTTCTTGAAGCTGTTCCCAACTCTTTGTTGGATGATTTGGGCATCATTGTAAAACTGCTGTCATGTCCTGACCCAGAAAACCAAGCTTATTGTTGGTTGGAGAGCAGGTTTAAACCCCTTTGTGGGTCAAACAAATGCTCCCCCCATCCCAACACCCTGAACTCCTGCCTCCACCCGTGCTCCCAGTAAGGTTACACAATTTCCATTTTGCCTAATGAGCTTGATTCCGTCCCTTGAATTGTAAAAATGTCTGAATTGTTTGTCAAGCCTGGTTAGGTAAAATCATCTAAGCATCTTAATAACAATAACATAATAATTTGATTTTATTACAGGCTAATAATGTCATGTAAATGGTAATGAGTGCTATAAATGTTTCATAACCTAGCTCTTAAAGGATCCTATTTCATGATTTATAAAAAGACTTTTGACAGTCTCCAGACTGATAGCGACTCTTTATTGTACTGTTATTGCTAATTATTTATTCATTTGAATTGTTAATGGCAATGCTTCTAAATTGTTTATAGGCTCTGATAATGAACAACGGAGTCTCTGTGACCTCCTTCAAAAGTATCTGGGCTGGGGGAATCCAGTCCTTCAGAACACAGACACAAGTGGAAAGAATCCTTTTCTTAAAATCCCCATCAGACATGTCGAATCTGTGCCAAAAATTGCGCATTAAAATATATATTTTTTTTTCCGATTTCTCAACATTCATCTACATATTTGAGGATTAGGACTAAATTGATTTGTGTGTCTCGTGTTCAGCCATAAAAGGTGAATGGAGGAAATGCGAACGATTTTTTTCCCAAGACTGTTAATCTTTTTGGTCCCTGAGGGAAAGTCATTAAGGAAAAAATGCTTCAGTGGGATTTGATCTGGCACATACAGGACACTCATCAGCCACAACCTACAAAAAACAACCACGAAAACAGTTGAAACAGAAGCATATTTTTTGAACAGATAAGACTCCCAGTTGAGAAGAGCTGGTGAAGTATATTTTCAAATTCAGAAAGAAAACAAATGTAACACAATGTAGCATAATGGTAAACACTGTTTTCAGCTCCAAATTTGTTTTAATTATAAATCCATCCAACTCTCTGTCTACAGCAAATTGTTAAATTAGATTTATGCATGGACATAAGTTTTGGCACAAATTGGATGAGTGATGTCAATGTGTGTTTATTTATTTATTATTATTTTTCAATTGATTTTGGTTATTTAGTAAATAAATATAATCCATTGATTATATCCCGACTTCGGGACCAAACACCTGGGAGTAAGTATCTGATTCAGAATCTGTTTAGAAAATAGGTTGCTTTTATGTTGCTGTTCATTAAAATCTAGCAGAAAACATAAATTACAGGACACTATATATTTCTCGGATAATGGTAGGTCCATGAATTGTGAAATATTATACAGTAAAGTACAGAAACCATGCATTGCACGCCCCAAATAACACATATCATGTTTGATTAGTGCTGGCCTTCTTTTACCCTTTTATTTTTAACAAAAAGCGTTATGCTTGAATGTATTTGGAGAGCGTAATTCTGTACTAAATTTAGATTTAGTCTGTACTTATTTTGCTTGTATTTTGAGAACTTGGGACAAATAGCACAAACAAAGAAAATATTAATAACTGCTTTGGGATGTTTGGGGAGAATAACCCTAAAACTTGAATCCTGATGTGGCTAAACAGCATCTAGATCTGCTTTGGATCTTGCCTGTATACACAATGTATGAGACAGGTTATCACCATGGTGACGCGTCCCAGCAGGAGAATTGCTCTCATTCACCCGGAAAGCGCAGCGTAGTCCCAGCTCGCCTATCTGTCACTGCCTGGGAGCAGAGTGATCTTCCGGCTCCTTCCTTGGGCTCCCTCCGCTCTTGCTATAGCTAATGGCCAATAGCTATCATGGCGGTGATTTTGTAAAAAACAAAAATGTTGCAAAGCTGTTACACGGCAGATGAAATGTTGACAAAACAACCTCTGGCTGTCCTTGAGTCACGGCCGGAGCGCACCCCGCTCGTGACCGGAAACACTGAGTCACGGCAAGGTAAAAATCACTCGGCAACCAATTACGGACTGCTGAACGCTGGAGAAGATGCCCAGTAAGTGTGTCGGATGTTTGAAGGAGTCGACGTTGAGGTTAGCTCAACACTGAGGCGGCGTCAGTCAGATAACACTGGGGCTACATGCAAGAAATCATGCAAGAAATCATGCAAGAAATCATGCAAGAAATCATGCAAGAAATCAATAATCAGTCGGAAACAAAGAGTTCAGCCGTAGTTTATGTCCCTCTGGCTCATCTCTCAGCTCTGTCCATGGTGCTCACTTCACTAGTGAATATGAAGACCCTCCTTGTCATCAAGGCTTGGGATGGTGCTTAAATGACACACGCGTCCCATTGCTGTTTTCATCTTCGTTGATAATCATAAATTTTGTAATAATAAGATGACATTTTGTGCAATGTCCTTATAAGTGTCTCTTCGCTATTGGTGGAAAAATATCTTAATCTGTTGCAAGTGCTTCTGTGGTGCATTTTATGTGCTTGTGAGACATGCTCCGGGATAATTCACAATGAAAGCATGGCAAGTAACGGGTTACAAGTTTTTGTTTCACAGGTTTTGAATTCAAGGCAAGATTGAATGTGTCCATAAAAAATGGGACGTCCTGTTAAAATGAGATCTTTCTTGCATTACATAAACAAATTTGCCAGTGGTCGAGAAAGTAAGCTAAGCAGTGCTGTACGGATTAACCCAAGGGCCCAATGAAGTCAGTAGAAGAAGCATACAGGATGCAATTAGTTTTTTGTAAATCAGTGATATTTACTCATCATTAATTCATATTTCCCTATAGATACATATTCTTCCATAGACTAAGACATGTGTTTTTTTTTCCTGTACTGAGAAGAGCAAGAATGTGAACTATTGAGCTCAAACCTAGCTGCCCCCTTCCCGACCTTAACACAAAATGCTGTGGCATTTCAGCGGGACACGGTGCGTCAGCCGGGGAGCTGTCCATTTGGGGACCTCCTCCTGACCCCATCATCGTACGCCCTCAAACAGAATGTGACAACGGATGATTCCATTTCTATTTCTACTTTTTTTCACATGAAGATTGTGAAGCTTGTCTCAATCGCCCTTTTCTGCGATGCGAATAAAAGCTATCTCCACAGAGATATGCAAATAATTCTTTTTCCGAGGATAAATGGAAGAAACAGTCAGTCATGTTTATGAAATGGCAATGTGTGTTAAACTCAACACGGCACGTCTTCATCGCTCCTAGATATGGCCAAACGCTCATTGAAATTCATAAAGTTCCATCATCCCGCCTACATTCTGTTGCTATATTTGTAAATATTCTAGGTTTTTTTATTTATATTTTTAATTTCTGCTTGGATCAGGTTCGAAACAATCCGTTTATGAATACTAACAAAATGATTAGCATACAAAAACATCAGATAGCAAAGCATTTCAGGGGGCAACAAAATAATAATAATAATTTAAAAGTTAATGACATGCTCCAGTGAACTACGGAACTAAGCAGCGGTTTAAGTCTTTGGCAAAGTAAGCAGGTTTTCCATCATCGAGGGCTTTTGCCACCAGCGCATTTCGTTGTGATTTTTGCATTGTGTGATGCGCTTTCCGTAGTGCCAACACATATCAATGATGTGCTTGTTTTAAAACTGATAATCTGAATCAGTGTAATTACTTTCATTTAATTAACTCCAACGTAAGGTTGTTTTAATTAAACCAGTCATTAATGTACGACGAGCGCAGTAGTGTGACAGTTCTTGTATAATTATCCATCTTTGAACTTTTAAACAGTGTAAATTTCAGATTAAATGCTTTTTATGTCTGTTTAAAAGGGCTGTAACACGATTGCAAATATTCACAGACCAGTCGATACATTTTTATCTCTATAATATAGGCCTATAGCTATAATATAGCTATAATATAGGCCTATATTCAAATGAGATTTTGAATAATATAGTTAATGAAATCTGCGTTTCTGTCTTTAAACTGTTTTTCGAAATATGCATTCAGAAATAAACAGATACGAGAATACACTTTTTTCCAAACAGCAGAGCGCATTGGGAGACCTCTCATATGGTGGTTGTTTTGTTTTTACTGTCTGCATAATTACCAAGAGGATTTAATGATTTTCCCAATCTGCTTCTCAGCAAAAGTAAGGGGGTGTTTCGGACACTTGTTTTCGTGATGATAAATAATCAGACAAGTTCTTCATCTTTGAAGTTCCCGTTTGTGTTATGATAACTGCGACGTGCTGCGTGGTTTTGCTGACTGCCGTACTTCTCTGTTTTCACATTTATCAGCCTCAAGTCTCTGACCCACCTTCGCTCACCTGCACGCTCTTTTAACTAAATCACTTAAGCGGTGGACCGAAATCAAGCAATTCATACTGCATGCATGATCCGACGTTTACCGCAGCGTTTTGTTTGCCGCCTGCTTAATGTAACCCGTTTCTTCCCGATCTCACTCTTACTGAATAATTTTACGCTTGAAATTCTGAGGAAAACGGCTCGTTATAGACTGTTATTTGAACTGCTCCACATTTTGTCCGAAAGCCTATTTTGGGCAAAATTCTTAAATACTGTGGCTAACAGATAATGGCGCGTTTGTCTTAATTTTTAGTAGTTTTAGGTATTACACTTAATTTACAGTTTATTTAATATCTGTTTTGCTTGTCTAACCGAGTGTAAATCTGCAGCAGGTGACTCCCTCACTAATAGTGATCTGGTCTCCTGTCCTTCCTGCAGGCCAGTGGGGGAGGTGCATGGGTGACGACTGTGGTCCCGGGGGGATACAGACGCGGTCGGTGTGGTGTGTTCACGCCGAGGGCTGGGCAGCAGCCGTCTCCAGCTGCCCACCGGCGGACATGCCCCAGCAGCAACGACGCTGTTTCCGCGAGTGTGACCTGCAGAGGGAGCTCTTCGAGTGGGAGACTTCAGAGTGGGGCGCCTGCACGCTGACGCCTGGCGGGCCGCAGCCGGCGGAGTGCGTGATGGCGCAGCACGGTGTGCAGTGGCGCAGCGTGCGCTGCATGCGCACCTCGGACCGCAGCGCCGTGACGGAGCGCGTCTGCGAGTTCCTCTCTCGTCGACCGGCCGAGGAACAGGCCTGCCTCATCCCCTGCCCCCGGCCCTGCATCGTGTCCGACTTCTCCGCCTGGTCGGCCTGCAGTGCCAGCTGCGGGGTCGGCCTGCAACACCGCACCAGGGCCGTCCTCGCCACGCCCGTGTACGGAGGAGCCAACTGCCCCAACCTCACACAGACCCGGCCCTGTCAGCACCCCCACCCTTGCCCCGGCAGCGAGGGGGAGTACAGGTACAGCCTGAAGGTGGGGCCGTGGACGGAGTGCCGGCTGCCCCACCACAAGGAGATGTGGCTCAGCGGTCGCACCACACTGGACTTCAGCTCCGACTCTGGTGAGAGGAACTCTGTGCAGCGCCAGGTCCGCAGCACCCATCACACGCAGCACCACCACCAACGTCATCTCAGCCACAAGGCTCTGGACATTGAGATCGGCTACCAGACGAGGCAAGTCCGCTGTATGCGGAGCGATGGCAAAAACTCCATGCTGAGGTGAGCCCCCTCTGCCCCCGTGCATCACTCCCCCCCGCCACCACCCTGCTTGCTGTGTAGGGGAACCTCAATGTGATACAGGGATGTGGGACCTTCTCTGTTGAAACAGCGGTACAGGAGCACCAGTGTAATCCAGATTATGCGGGGATTCCCATTCTGTTCGGTCTGACACATGCTGCCTGAAATGGACCCGGGGCTGACGCCCTGCAGGGATGTCACACACGTGCTATAAAACCAGCGCCTGAGAACCAGGATGGTTGCTCGCCCCCAGAGCTCTGTGACAGCAGCAGCGCTCGCCATGCTCATTCAGATCAAGGCTAAGGGGGAAGATGAATCATCATGGCTACCAGGGGTTATATGGTGTTCCAAACACCTAAAAATGCCGTTAACCCGTCCTGCCACGGCTCACGGTATTTTCCTTAAAGCTTGCCTTACTCTTGTCACTCTTACACTCGGCAAAGGAAATGTCTTGTTTTCATGTGAACCACACAACATACCTGAAAACTAGGCTGTGTTCACACTGCAGGGCTTAATGCTCAATTCTGATTTCCCACTCAGATCGGATTTTTTGTTTGCCTGTTCACATCACTCTTTTTAATGTGGGCAGTATCAGATTTCAATGAACGGTTCACTGTACTGAACTGGCCATCGTGCGCACAAAACAACAAAGACGCAATGACGTGCCTGCGCAGAAACAAATACGCAATGACGCGCCTGCGCAGAAACAAAGACGCAATGACATGCGTGCGCAGAAACAAAGACGCAATGACGCGCGTGCCCAGATACAAAAACGTCACTTTATTGATTCGAAAACTGCCCGGTAATGATATGAGTTTTCCAGTTTTACCTCCATGTATGGCACTCTGACGGAGACATATGGTGACTTCCGCCTGCGCAGAATTGTGACGAACGTCGATCGAGAGTGACGTAAAAGTCGTATGAATTCCAGTTTCGCTGTTCAGACTGAGGTCGCATTGCAAAAAATCAGACCTGTATCCCATTTATGACCACATACTGAAGTGGCCCAAATCGGAATTGAAAAAATCGGATTCCATGTGACTTGTGCTGTTCACATTCAACAAAAATGCAATCCGAGTCACATATGAGCAAAAAATAGGATTTGGGTCACATTTGTCCTGCAGTGTGAACGTAGCCATAGTTTGAATCACCAAAATTTCTTTGTGTTTTTTCAGTAACTTTGGAGAGACACCAATAAAACTACAGGTCATAAAAAATTAAACTCACCAGTATGGGCATGTGAACTCAGGCTCTAAATTCTAATAAATTAATTCAAATCTCCGTACTCTCCCGTAGGAACCATCTCTGTCTCCTTCTGATCGTACCATTTCTTTTGTACATATTAATATTGCTATTCTTTTAATTTAAGACTCCTGTATTGTCTCTACTGCTGTAAGTAGTCAGAAGGCACAGTCCATAGTTTACACAGCATAGTAACATAGTAACATGGTTTATTACATAATATGGTATAAAGTATAATAACAACAAAATAATAACAATAGTAATAACCATAACAACAAGTGCCACAGTGTCCCAGTGAGCAGAACTATGACATCACAGCTCCATTTAGATTGATGTAGACTCTGGGCTTGGTATGTAGAGCTTGGTATGTAGAGCTTGGTAGGTAGGGCTTGGTATGTAGAGCTTGGTATGTAGAGCTTGGTAGGTAGGGCTTGGTATGTAGCACTTGGTATGTATTGCTTGGTATGTAGGGCTTGGTAGGTAGGGCTTGGTATGTTGTGCTTGGTATGTAGGGCTTGGTAGGTAGAGCTTGGTAGGTAGGGCTTGGTATGTAGCGCTTGGTATGTAGAGCTTGGTAGGTAGGGCTTGAGTAGATGCTCCCCATTCAGTTCCCCCAGGTGCTCCAGTTTCCTAACACAGCTGAAAATGGAGAATTTTTTTCCTGATGGAGATTCTTTTTCAGAACCTGACCTGAACTGACCGGAACGCCGCAGTGACACAATGCCTTACGCTGCAAGATTACCAATCTCATTTAAAAATCACAAGTGGCATCTTTGTGTTTCTAGCTTTGAATATGCATTTCCCACCTGAGTTAGATGTTTTATTCAGTTTTGCTAATTACAGTATAATTATCAAGTATAATTACACATGACATTAAACTGTTGGTAGAAAAAACGAGACGTTATGACTGAAAGCGATTATGTTTGTTTGTGTTTCCCTTGTAAAAATTGCAACAATCATCTGACTGTGAATAGCATTAAAAATAGATATTTGGGAGCATATGTGAGCATGTGAGTGTACTACAGTTTTCAAGGTCAGGGTCATGAAGAATAAATAGATAGAACGATCAGAATTTTCATAGACTAAAGAAACAAAAAAATGTATTAAATCATATTAAAGATCCATCCATTTTCTGAAACTACTTGGTCCTATTCAGGGTCATGGGGGGTCCAGAGCCTATGGGTACAAGGCGGGAAACAACCCAGAATCAGGTACCAACCCATCACAGGGCAGGCGCACACACACACACACACACACACACGCACACGCACACGCACGCACACACACGCACACAATTTGGTAACTCCGATTATCCTCAGCATGTTTTCAGACTGTGGAGGGAAACCCCGCAGTGACAACATGCAGAGACTTAAACCCCCAGTGCCAGGAGTCAACAGTGCTAACCACTGCACCACCATGCCGTCCCTTCATATTAATGATATAAAATAAAATATAAATAAATAAAATAAATGAATAAATAAAATCCCCATCAGGAAAGTCAAAGATGTCGTGCTCCACTTAAATCAAACACCAATACAAATAGATGAGACTTTAGCGGGGACTTGAAAGTTTCTATTGATTGGGCAGTTTTGGTGTTAAGGAAAAAAGGGCAGGAAGTGTCCCAGAGAAGCACAATCACCTCCACTCTTATACCCAGATACAGGGGCGTCCAGAACAATTTTGGTCGTGGTAAGTTCTGGAAGGGTCACTAGGCAGAGTTGGAAGCATTAGGGAATATTGGGAATATGTAAGCATATTAAAACCAGCGAGCTCCAGTCTGATCCACGATCAGATTTCCCAGCCCCAAGCCTAGAATTAACCTATATAAAGGGGACTTGGATCTGCAACTGCTTAGTGCAAAACTAGTGAACCGCAGATGCTTCGTTTAACATTCACTGGCACAACCAATCAGATTTGTGCAATCAGCATCGATTGGCGTAGATTGCAGACGCACTGCGTGCTTGATCACAACATTAATCTAAACCTATACTGACAGAGGTGATTTGGTAAAAATTGGGTCATGCCGCCTTAAGGTTGAGGACCATTGGTTTAGAAATATCAGACTGCAAGACCTTTGCTTATATACCTGGAGCATGACATCGTATTATTATCTCCACCTGTTAATCCTCATCAGAGATTTTGAAAAGTATTTGTAGAGTGTTAGTAATAGTTTTGTATCTTTCAGCATTGGCAATACTGGCTCTAAATGTTGGTATTTAAATGTAACTGATGCCATAAGTCACGTGACCGAAAGGAGACAATATTATTGGCCTGCTGAGTTATTGGCCCTGCTCCTTTGACAGCTTGAGAGGATCGGGCTGCAGAAGCCTCCAATGTGGCCAATTTGGTCCATTTGAAGGGGAAATTTGCATTAGGCAGTCGATGCAGTACAGGAGCCCTTTCTTTCACTCCAGAGCAAATTGAATCCCCTGCGAAACACGTGCTGGATGAATTTCAGCTGTCTGTAATCCGTAAAAGGCCAAGCGCTCCATTAAATCGGGGGTGTGGGCGTGTGCGACACACTGGCAGGTTTTCATTGAAAAGAAAATGTGTCCACATGCCTTTATTTGTTTCCATGTGCAGGTTCTCTTTAACTTGCCCAAAGCATCCGAAGAATTTTGTGTCTGTCTAGCTGCCACTTGAGATGAAAATGTAAAAATATTGAATATTATTAATGATCCTCTTTCCCCCACCCAAAACAACACACCACCCCCCCCCCCCCCCCTACCCCTTCCTTACGCCTTCTATTCCCCCTTCCCCACTCAGTCTTCGTTTGAT
>JAODKE010000109.1:1624711-1640150 GCA_026779605.1 Mormyrus hasselquistii | reverse complement strand
TTCTTGCTTTCCTTTGCTCCTTGTGTGCTCCTCCTATTCTCCTTAGCACCATGTGTGCTCCTCTTGCTTTCCTTTGCACCTTGTGTGCTCCTCCTATTCTCCTTAGCACCATGTGTGCTCCTCTTGCTTTCCTGTGCTCCTTGTGTGCTCCTCTTAAACTCTTTTGCTCCATGTCTACCTCAGTTATGCTCTTTTGTTCCATTTATGCCAAACGGCACATTTGTCCAGAAAGCAAGACTTTCGGCCAGTTTACCACTAACAAACTGACCCGTAAAACACAATCCCTTCTGGGAAAAGACTTAACCCTGGGATGATTTTAGCTGTGAGGTTAAAATTTGTGTGTGTGAGAGAGCGAATCTTGTTAAAGTCACATGTGAAGAGCAGCTGTATTATATCTGAGTAAAACCATGCTTTAATAATTCAACAAGGCCTCAGGCAGCAATCTATTTATGGTGGGTTTTTTTGCACTGAGAGGAGGGTACTGGCTTTACGATTCAAGTGATACTTTGCCAACTATGAATCTTTAATTCACTGTTAAATCTTTTTTTTTCCTCTCTGCTTTTCTGTTGCTTCTTAATAAGAAACTGCCCAAGGACTTTATCGCATCAGTTGCATTTGGCATCAATGAAGGAGTCCCTGTTTTATTCCAGGGTTCCCAACTCTCACGTATCTGGCGTGACACTCTTCTTATTGTTATGCTCACGCAAGAAGTCTTACGGCTAATCATTATTATTAACCTAAGATTAGTTACATCACAATTAAAGTGTTGTGGTAGTTTGCAAACCCTATAGACTATTTACAAGGTAATAAAACTTACATACATGAAAATAAGATGGCAGACTTGTCTCGAATTGAAAAACTCTTGTTTTTTAGATGTTTTATACTTTACTAGCCCCCCTGTTATAAATACATACACAGCTATATTTTCAATCTTCAAATCATAAGAATTACTACCACTGATGGGTAAGTTTTTGTGGAGTATATTTCATGTGCTCAAGAAAAATGTTACTTATGCACACATTTTTGTTGCTCAATCTTCTATTGGGAACTTCAGGACAACAAAGGTGTGATTTCAGGTAGCTGTTGCTTTTTTCTCACTTTCAACTTTTCTCTCGGGTGTATTTATACCAGCACTTACCTTCATTTTAAAGACTGCTGGGTTGTGATTTGCACGATTTGAGGATATTTGCCTGTCAAGTTTTTATTTCAAAAAATGGAATATGGAAAATATGGATATCACTCAAAGAGGTCCCTTTGTGCTCAAAAAATAATTTAATAAATATACGTATATAATAGTTTTTATACACAATGTTTACTTTTATTTCTCGAATAAAACGGCAACAGTAATACAGTATACGTCTTGCATACAGCTCGTGTTGCCAGGTAAGACATTTAGCTGCAAGCTGCATAAGCCGCCTATATATAGCGCAGCCGTGCTGTAGTGAATAGTCTTTGGGGTTTGAAATCATTTGTACGGCGCGGTGTAATTAGGAGCAATTGCTCACCGCCCAGGGCAAAATGTGCCGAAACACAGCAGACTCGCGGCGTCAAAACGCAGCCGGGATAATCGGGCTTGGGGTGATGTAATTATCCCAGTAAAAAAAACCTAGAGCCCAAGATGGCTTAGCGACGTTCCAGCTTTACTTTACTAATGTGTTTTATGTACTGGGTTTTACTCCGGCGGGTTCATCTTTGCCCACGCCGTAGCCGACCGAGGTGAGAAGATGCCTTCCCGGTGTAAAGCGGGGGCGTGGCGGACTGACGGCCGTCGCCAGGCGCCGATCGATAGCGCTGACAGTGATCTGGTAAATGACCATCTCCCCTTCCAGCCCCCATGAGGGCTCTGATAACTGCTCCTGGGTAGGATCGCTTTGACGGGGTCGTTAAATCAGCCCCTCCGTGCCTCCCGGCTGAGTTATTGCTCAACGCGTCCCGCTGACGCAGCAGCGTGAGTGACTGAGGGCAAGTTGATGCCGTTTTTCCACTCTTTCGCTGTGATTTATGGACACTCCACCCAGGGAACTGGGGTAATTCGCTTTTTGAATTTTTATATTATAGCCCTGTTGAATGAGCCATTACTTGTTTTGTGGGTCATCTAATATAGGTATAATAAAACATTAGCCTTTAAATAAGCATTGCGTGTTCTTTAAGTGTCTTAAATAAATACAGTGGGTGTTACGTATTTAAAAAATATGCCATATTATATTGTTGAATATAGGCCTGTAATTTTAAATAGCCTATGTTGTACAGACGGACTCTCACGCTCTTTGAGAAACTTGCGTTGGTTGTAATGGATTTAAAGCACCCGCCTGTTTGTCAGATTGTGTATTTTAGGGAACATCTGCTGAAAATAGTTACGGTAATTATTTTATTTCTATTCCACAAACATGAAAACACACAAATTTGACTTCACAGTTGGGTGAATGGTCAAAGCGATACCTGTTTTATGTGTCATCTTTGTCAGATATTTGAGTAAATATAAGATAAAGTTCCCTGAGTCTTTCATAAGAAATTGTACTTTCTCTAGTTTAGGCAATATTCTAATGATGTTTCAAGAGGAAGCTTGAATTAATCGAAATATTTTGCAAGTATACTAGGTTGGTTGTCAGTAATGTCTGTTTTTTTCTGATGTTGAATGCTACCATCCTGGCTCATGTTGCTAAATGTTTCTTTTTCATGGGTGAAAGGAGTGCTTTCTGTGGCTTACTGTTTTTTCCAACACAGCTCCGCTTGGGAGCTAGATTTCTGAAATTCCCATTCTCCCATTTTTTCACATTTTTACAGAATTACAGCAAAGAAAAACATTAATGAGGTTTTTAAAAATGCAAGTGATGCACTGGTCATCATTCATAAATATTGTTTTAATATTGTTTAATAGCAAAACATACATATCAGAGGCATCCCAAAGGAAGCTTCTGCTCTCTGTCAGCACGATCTCCATGAGAAGTGGGAGATGTGCAGCCCCACGATCTTCCTACAGTTGCATGGAGAGCAAGAATCACATCTCTGCTCCCTGAAAACAAACATGTTTGACTGGCCATTTATCTCCCAACCTCCACATTTCATTTCCGTGGTTCAGAATTCCAGTAGGTGATTACGTTTCACGGAGGCATCCTTCATGTCGCAAAACATTGACAGCCCATTTTGCTCCCAAAGTCTCACATCAAAGCAATATTGCATTCAGAACTCTGGCCCATGTCGGTGCTTTTTCTACAGTTTCTAGCAAGGTATCTAAAAAATGTTAGTTAGGTGCATTTCGCATGATTTTTGACTAAATATTATTGGTTGTAATACAGCTTATGAATGCTTATGATGTAGAATAACACAAATACTGCATAATATATGAAGGCTTTCTGAAAATGGTGATGATACCAGCTATGTCCATGATGGAGCTGTACTCTGAATTGCTTGGATACCTCAGGTGTCTCAGAAATGGGAATCGTGCCGTGGAGATGGATGGGCAAAGGGTACCCTTATTGTGCCGTGATTGTTGCCGCTGCCCAGGGGTGACGTCCCACGTCTTCGCATTCTCTCCGGACTTTCCACGCATAGCTCCCGCTTGGACAGCCGTGTCAGGAGCCGCGTTTAATGTTTGCCGGCTGTCTCCCCAGAGAGCAAACCCCATACGAGATTCTGTCGATTTCTTATTAAACAAAATACGTTCTCGGCCAAGCCTTTGTCGTTGGGGAGCTTCACAGGGATGGGAGAATCGAGGGAGAGATTTTGTGAAATAGCCAGATGGTTACGGCATTGTTTATCGTTGCCTTTTTAAGAGTCTTCGCCAAGGAGGTATATTAACCTCCTGTGTGAGAAACAAAGCCTCAGCATTAATCTTTGCAGCCCATCGAATGCCTCAAGTAGACTCTTGATCTTCAAAATCCAGACCACATATTAAGGCTCTGGGTCAAGAGTTGGCAAGAAGCTGCCTGATCCCACCTCTGGAAACGCGTACACCTACGTATTGACTTGCCGCTCTGCAGTGACGGTACTGCGGTGAGGGGCGGTAATAATCAGTTGGTGGGGACCTTTCCTCTTGACAATGACGGTAAGTAGGTAATAAGAATCACCGTTGGAAAGTCCGGAGATACACTTGTCCTATTCTTTATGAGAGCCTCTCTTCAGATTCAGAGCGACATTACAGAACAATGTTACACTTAGTCTTCTCTTTCAGATGTTGGCGGGGGCAGGCATTTGGCAAATGACCTATAATTTGTTTTCTTTAATCAATCCGCTTTTCAGAAAGTGTAGAATGATGAACTGTGTTCAGTGCCTAGAGCTTGTACCTAATAAATGATGAATGCTGTTCTCACTCAGAGTTACACAACCCATTTTTACCCATAAACCATCCTCTTGTTGTGATTACTTATTGTCATGGGAAGCAATGCAGAGCTGTACTTCTGAACCAGGAGGTCCAAATTCATATAATCATAAGGGGTCAAATCATGCATGGGAGCCAACCAGTCGACATGGGGATTTAGGGTTGGGTTTAGGGTTAGGGTGTGGTGGGTAGTTGGTCAAACCATGCTCATTTGGATTGTATTCGCGGTAGTGAAATCTTTATGTTGTCCCATGAAGTTCTTAAATGAATTGTTGTATGACATGTGAAGCATGAAATGTAGTTCTTATATTTCGTTGAGAGTTGCTGCATTTCCTCTTCGTTACTGTTGCCTGTGCAGGCGTCCCTTGTAATCCCCAGCACACAGGGGTGCCGCAAGGGGGCGATTCCAAGGCCCCTTAAGTGGCAGGGGATCTAAATAATTTGGAAAATAACTGGATTGGTCTGCACTGGGGGGCCCAGTATGATATGCTTTCATCTCTTGCAACGCCCCTGCCTGTATATGCCAAGAAAGAGGTAACAGCTGGCAGGTGTCCTTCGTCCGCCCACCCCCTCTCCCCCCACACACGCACACACACTGCACGTTGCCTAAAGTGCAGCACAGCCAATCATAGAGCCCGACACATCACTGTGAGCTGCCTCTGGAGGATACCAGAGGAGCAGTGCTCAGGGCTGTATCTGGGCTTTTGCTGCCTCCCCACTGGGGAATTTACCTACACATGCAAACATTGGTACTATAAAAGGGGAAAATAACATCTTTATATCACTTTCTGCTCTACTAATTTCTTATACCCTAAATAATAAATGAAGGTGCATTAATTAGGGTTGCCTGAGATTAAATTGTTAAAGAGAATGTTTTTGTTAAGGAGTTTAATCAGGAAAATTCATTTAAAACACTTGATTACTTTCATTGATTTCCCCACTGTGGTGATTGTGCCTGACACACTGTTCTGCAGAAGGTTGCCTGTTTTACTATGAAAAACATTCAGGACATTTTGCTTTTGATGATCAAAGACGTGATTCATTAATATTCCGTTTTATAAAGCTGCTTTGAAATATGGAAGAATTTGAAGTGCATGACTTTCAAATTTAAATATGTTTCCTTTTGTAGCTATTAAGTTTCCAGCGTAAAATATAATATAGGATAATGTATTATAAAACAGGCATAATATATAAGTGTAATTTTGTGGACTGAATCAGTTAGAACATTTGCTTTTTAAAAATCTAAACACATATTGTCATGATCACCGGGGCACGGACCAGGGAAGCAGGACAGAAGCCATGGAGTCGGGAAACGTGGGATTTATTCGGGTCAAAAACACTCAGAAACATAAAACAACGTCACACGATGTTAATGACCGGACTGGGAAAACATACTCGAATGTGAACTTAGATACACAGGACTAATTAACAACGATGAGAAAAAGCTGGTAATACAGGGATTCTACACGAGGTAGCAAGGGGCGTGGCGCACAGGAGGATCGGACGAGCAGAGCATGACTGATATTCCTAATTTTATTTATCAACTGCCTTCTTTGATCCACACAGGGTGGTTTTCATCATGTCCGAGGCAACGAAAGTCACTAGGCAAGGGTACACTCTGGACGAGATGTCAGCCATCACACATGCACACACACACAGTATGGACAATTCAGAGACACCGTGTAGCCTAACTGCATGTCTTTGGATCGTAGCCGAAAGAATGCCATGTGACTTGGGGAGACCATGCACAGCCCACACACACAGAGCAGGTGTAATGTATCCCACAGAGCCCCTGTCCCACCCTCAATCACTTTTACCACTTCTAATAATGTGCAATTAGCCCATGAGACGTGTGAGTCTTGCTCTGTGATTGGATGTGAATATAAAGTACTACACTGCTAAGCAAAAATACTTTCCAGATGGTTCCGAGTGTACACAGGAAACTTGTATAAATCTCAAGCGTATGCTCGAGAATGGAGAGTAGGGACGGGGTGTTGGTTTAGCTGTCGTTAGTTCAGCTTGCGGGGATTGGTTATTACCACGGGTCCCGGTGTTGCAGGTGAGGCCGTGCCCAGCGAGCGTTGCCAGGACGACCCCCCGCCGTCTCTGGGGCCCTGTGAAGTGCCCTGCCCCGGGGACTGCGTGCTGGGAGCCTGGTCTTCCTGGTCGCCCTGCTCCCATTCCTGCTCGGGCAGAAACTCAGAGGGCCGGCAGAGCAGAACCCGCGCCGTGCTGGCTCCGCCCGGCCAAGGTAACGTTACGCTAACATCCCTATTGTCTCGTTTCTCTTTCTTAAGCATAGTGGCTACATCTCCTTATTGACTGTGTTGCAGTATTGCCCGTATTTCTAAGAAATATTTTAGCGTCAATGAGGCCTCATTAACGCCTCTTAGACGTACTACTGAAATCATATTTTCCGGCTACCAAGTAAAATCGGCGATGAACTCCAATGTTCCGATAGACATTCATCTACATCCATCCGGCGTCAGGCTGTTGTAGAATCTAAGCAGTGGCGAAAAAATAAAAGACAATCGCCATTACAGGTTATGTATTTGATAGGCTGCCGTTTATTCATAACCCTGGCCTTCCAAAAACCCATTCTCGTAAATAAAGCTTGTTTTTAGTGACCCCACTAACCTACAGTGTACATTAACCTATTGGCCACTCGCAGCAGCAGGAATCAGCCCCCCACCCCCACCACCACAAAGCCCAACCGCTGCACGATCTCCTGTTTAAGCAGGTTTCAGTGATTTTGAGGGACTTCTGCAGGATGCTTGAGACAGCCAGAGGCTCCTGATGGATGTGAGGATGGAGGTCCGAGAGCTTAACTGCCGAGCAGCGGGGTTGGGAGGGATTACAGTGGGGCGCTAACGTCAGCCAGCGGTTGTTTCGCTAACAGCGCAGACAGGTGTGCTAAAGGCGGACCCATTAGTCGCTCTGTTTGTGCAAAAGTGCAGATATGATAACGGCAGTCCGTCTGCCGAACGCGGTGCCCAGGATATCGCATCAGAGGCGGTCTGTTACTCGTGCTTAGCGGCTGTCAAATGCTGTGTGGAGGCAGGAAATTATACTGCGGGTAACGCAGACATAAATCATGTGTGGCTCATCTCAAATTCCGTGACAAGCAGCAATAATTAAGACTAAAATACCCCCGAATGCCCAGGGACACCATCCTCCCACAAGGAGTCACATCTCACTTTATTTTCACCACTATTGCCAAAGGAAAAACACGGAAATGTGTTTCCCCATTAATTTCCACAGACAGGCTTTTTCTTATTAACATTTCTCAACCCCGTGATGTGCGACTCCTGAAATGCCCAGGTCAGCTCAGTACCTTTGTGAACCAGTCAGTGTCGACCCCAACGGCTACTTGGTATTAGACTGATGCATATAACATAGCATGTAAACATTAATGATGTCAATTATTCTGCAGAAGGTTATTTCTGATTTTTATCTTTTATTGATTTAATATTCTCATATGCTAAAATATCATTGGACTGTAGTGAAGATCAACGGTGTTGGTTGATGAGCTCACTAAATTAGATCACCGCTGCCTAATTGTATTAAACAGCGTTCTGTGTTGCCTGGAACCTTGGATTCTAGCTGCTGCCCTTCCCTGTATTTCACAGCATACCCGGTTCCCCTGTGTTGAAGCCTAAATGCCTGTTTTTCATCTCTGTCCCCTAGATTTTGAAATCTGTCTAAGTCCCCATTCCCTGCTTTCTTCCTCCTGTCTCGTGGTTTTGTTCACCATCATGTTCTGAGCAAATCCCACACATTACTAATGTGTTCAAATAGGGCATGTGCTCACACCTCTAGTGCAGATAGGCCAATCCAGTCCTCGGGGACCAACAGACGGTCCACATTTTTGCTCCCTCCAACTCCCAGAAGGAGAAAAAATGTTGACTGTCTGGCAGGGAGTTTGGAAGCAGCAAAAATGAGGACCAGATTGGGAAACACTGCTTTAGGGGTTCGTAGGCAGGTTAGTTGGCGTGTTATGTGGTTAGTGGAGGTGATAGTAGACGTGTCTCAGCGCTAAGCACTTTTTATACCTGCGTGTCGGCCTGATAGCAAAAGCAGTGTCGTTTTGTTTTGTTTGGGTGACAAGTTGTTTTGCTTGTTGGGTCCAGGAGGCAAACATTGCCCTACAGCCAGCACCCTGGAGGACTGGAGGGCATGTAACCACCACCCCTGCATTGTGTTCTACTGGGAGGCATCATCTTGGGGGCCCTGTACCGAGGACCCCTCCGCCAGCGACCCAAACATCACTAGCAGCTCGACCGGCTCCCCCACCTGTGATGTTGGCATACAGACCAGGAAGGTGTCCTGCATGAAGATGAATGTGGGGCCGGTGATCCCAAAAAGGTACCCAAGATTCTCCTCACGTATGAAATATATTCTCTGGGATAGTTTCTATATTGAAATTAAGAACGGTAGCAGTGATTACCAGAAAGTGGCGCTATCGAGTATGCAGCTGGTTACTGAATAAAACCCAGTGCTCAAATGAATCGTAGAGGGAAGTTTTATGAAAACAGTGCTATTTTTCTGCTTTTGCTGTCAAAACGCGCTACTGTGTGCTGAGGCCTGGGCCTGTGGCAGTGGAGCGATACCATTGGTCCAGCCTTTGGTGATCCCCTGGATGAAGGGGTCGGGTCCTCATGGGGGCTCTCTCATTGGCTAAAAGGGCCATAGCCCTAGCTGAGCCTAAGCTCCTCCTCTAACACCAAATCTTAGCCACAGGCTACGGACAATCTGCTGTCCAAAAGGACCCATAAACAGAGCTGGGGTGGAGATGTCAAGTGTCGGGGAGAGCCAATAGGGGTTATGTTTGTAATCCAGGGGGGGAGGCTGATCTCAGGAAGCCACAAAGACGAGGTCAATCTCTGCCTTGATTCCCTGAAAGAGTGCTGGGTCTCTGCTGCCCCGTTTCCCCTGATCAGAACCTCCTCCTGAGCAGCTGGCAGCAAAGACACTCGGCCTCTGAAATGAGTCCCCATGGACCTGCCCTGAATGTACCTTCCAGTGATTGCTTACAGTTCCCATGGTGTTATGATAGCACTGCTTCTGACATTGTAGTTTCCATGCTGATTCCATTTCCTTTGTTTTCCTCTCCTGTCATTTAAGCCGAAAACTAATTTCAGTTTCCAAGGTAACCGCATATACACTTGATTAATAAAAATATTACAGTCAAGTAACAACACACAAATCCCTGCTTCCCGCTACTTTTAAAGTGCATCCCTACTGTGTTGGTTTCTCCTATAATGTCTTGTATTTCTGTCATTAGGACCTAGTGCTGCGTTGCTGGGAGACCTGAGTGCTAGTTATACTCTGTATTATGGAATAAACGTGAAAATGAGTCGGCACAGTGAAATCAATACCTGTGGTCTAGATGCAATGTGCCATTTCAAATCAGGAAGTAGTGCCTAATTTTAAACAAAGTGAGAAATTGTTAAATGATGCTATTCTGAGTAAATTCATCACAGATGTCGTTCAGTGTGACTAAGACAATAGGGTGAATTTCCCTGTAACAGATTTAATTGAGCCTTTTCAGTGTAGGTGTGTAACATGTAAATGCAAAACCAGTAATTCTGTTCATGTTGAATCTCACTGAATTAATCGGATGTCAGCTATGATGCATTGAAATTATGATACATAAAAAGCTGTTTATTCTGAACCCTTTGGCCACCATAAGGTTGAAATTTTTCCGTGGAGAGAAAGAATTTATCCTTGAATTTTTTTCAGATTGCATTGAAAAGTCTAAAAGTTTGTTGTTAAAAAAAAAAAAAAGGGTTTTGTTGGAAATAATTGAAATATATATTTTCTGCATTTTTAAAAATGTTCTTATATTCTGTGCATGTGAATCCCGACTCCCATTACAACCTCTTGCTGAGCTGGTGAGAGCGCGCGGGTTGGAGGGGTTTTTGTGAGATGACCACAAAAGCAAGGTTAATGAAGCATGCTTGGGCGAACAGGGAATCGTGCAGCAAGGCAAACATGCGGTGTTGCATGCAGCCGCTCCGCTGCCAAACATGAGGCTGCACCTCCATCGGTTCCTCTGCAATTTCCCATCCCGGAAGCTCCTTTATTCCAGCTTAGAGGGAGAGAGCCTGAATCGGATAAGATCTCGGCATGGAGACGAGGAACTCATTAACCTTATTCTGACTGCAAACAAAAGATGCCTGGCTCCCTTTGTCCGGACACCAGTGGGTGCCCTGGCTATCTCACTTGCTCGACATGCTTCTCATGCGTAAGTGTGTTTGCGGTGGCTGTCGCCGCCTCTACGGGCCGCCAACACGTTCTACCTGGAGCGATTATCCACAGTGACCTTTCAGGCCCAGCTTCTTTTTGTGGCACTCCCTACAACGAAATAAAACTTGAAATATGTTCTTAATTTCTTACATCTCTGTAAAGAAAGTCAGGGCTGTCAAAACAGGGAGTTTTGTCGAAGGATAGCTTTATTCATGATGGGCTAAGGGGTTATTCGGTGAGGTGTGATTTGAGGTTTGCTCTTTGAAGTATTTTATACCAAAAAAAAAAAAAAAACGTAATTTATTTGTTTCTATTTCATGTCAGATTTGGGCTGGCGCTCCCGATAAGCCTCCCCTAAACCTCATCTCTTATTTGCACTGCGGGTTGTACCCTGATCTGTGGAAGCCCGGCTGGTCACATTGTGCTCGAACCCTCCCCGTCACAACACTATGCGGGCATTTATGCTAGACTTCCCTGTCACACCTGCGATATGACACAGCTCCGGTTTAAACCATAGTCTGAGGCAGACATTTGTTTAGCTTCTCAAGTCGCTGACAAAGTTTAACAGCCTTCACAGATGTGTCTCGATGTGTTAGCAACGCTGCTGTTCTCAAGGGGTCAATCAGTACTTACAGTCAGCGCTCATACATCTCGCACAGCTCTGTATGTGTTGTTTTTTAATGGGAATCGGGCTCTTAAAGTGGCTGCAGGGGCTTCAAGAAGCATTTCTCACGTCTCCAGGAAGCTTTACGGTATATGGATGCCAAGTTCTCGAAGGGACCCGATGTTGTCTTTGCATCCTTCTGAGACAGCGTCTGATCAGACGGGGTGGAGAGCTGACCGGGGGCTGACGAGTGGGGACAGGGGACTCCGGTGGTTCTGTCTCTCATGGCAGACAGCCCAGTGTTTACCATGTTTAGGACAGGAAATACTCAAACTGTCTCAGCTGTCATATTTAAAACATCATGACCCTCCCACTGTAACTCTTGATGTTATTTCACTGCATTTCTGTTTTTAAAAACCCTTCACCTCTTGGGGTGCATAGCACATGCCAACAGTGGGAAGTATTATTGCTATTTCTGGGTACAGACTCAGCCATTACGACATAAAATTTACTTGAAGTCTTACTGATCCGTTTCCCTCCAATCCCCAAACTGCACACAGAAAAGATGCCATATATGTATTTTTGCCTGTGGCTTTTATATTTGTTATGAATCATTAGATAAACTTTCATTAAGATATACTTAGAAATGCCATGTGTTTATCTGAGTGTTTTAAACTGAGTTTTTTTTCCACATCAGCTAAGGCTAAGGTTTCATTGCCTTTCAATTTAAGATGATTGATGAGGCCGATACTCTGAGACCATTTTTCTTGAAGATCTGGCCGCCCCCTCTGCCTTCGTTCTATGACAGCTGCCGCAGCAGAACAGCACAAACAGCAGTAAATACCGTCCAAGTGCTTCTGGGTGGTATTTGCTGAGACTGGATTAAAAGGGCAAGCTCTTGCTTTTATTCAGCGATTTTGCCTTTTTCCCGTTTCTGTGATGGAGGACATGAGGGGCACCTTCGCCACATCGCGGTCGTCACGCTTCTGTTCTGTTCCGCCCACAAGCTGTGGTTTTAACAAGCTGTCACCTGATGGTTACCGGCTGGTCTTTGTGGAAATGAGCTGCTAGGAGATCTGAGGCTCCAAACACATGAGCCCTCTCTCTCTCTCTCTCTCTCACACATACACACACACACACACACACACTTAGAGATTTGTAATTATATCTTTGTGGGGACTCTCCATTCATTTCTATTGGGAAAATTCTAATCCTAGCCTGACAACCTTAACCCTAACCCTAGACCTAACCTAACCCAGCCCTAACCTTAACCATACTTAACCAAACAAATGAGACTTTTGCATTTTTAGCTTTATGAGTGCATTCACTGATCTGAAGAATGGTCCCCACAGCGTCAAAATAACAGGTTTTTATCACATTGTGGAGGACATTTGGTCCTCACAATGTAAAATAAACCTAACCCACATGCGCACACACAGACACACACACACATACACATCTTTGTGGGGACCGTCCATTCATTTCTATGGGCATAATCCAACCCCCACCCAGCCTTAACTGTAACCAAACAAAATACAAGACTTTTCACATTTTTACTACAAAAAAAAATAAATTGAGGTTTTCCTTATGGGAACTGGAAAAATGGTCCACATAACATCAAAATAACATTTGGTCCCCACAATGTAAGTAATACCTTGGGCCGCACACACACACACACACAGACAGCTGAGTTTTTCTGGCCTTCCCATTGCCAATTTAACCCATAACCAACGAAAGTCATAAGCAAAAGAATCCCGATAGTCAGCAAATTTTGACTCTTGTAGTTTATAATTTGTTAAGCAGGTAAAGTTGCATTTGGCTTGTGTTGCGCCCCCCCCATAATCTCAGGTTTGTTTTTCAGGTTTCGCCTCTCAATACACCTACATACAAATGAGCACGTCGGATTATATAACATAGAATTAGTCCTTACAAATGGAAAGGTAAACATTCAGTCAGGAACAGCTTAAGACTCTTCTGGGCTTCTATGCTCTCAGCTGCGTGACGGTAAGAATTCCAGTTAAATTAGCGGTTTGACAGCTGTGTAACAACAGAGGCGCGTTAGTCGTACCATGCTATCGCTGGATTTGTAATGATGCAGCACGGCTCTTGCGCAGCGGCCACACATTCTGCAAATGGGTTGCCTTTGTCGCTACATTCTGTTCCCATTTTCTCATTTGGAGACAGGTCTTTCATTTCACATGCTAATGGTTGTGTCTTTACTTCACCAGTTAACTGGTTAACCATACATGCTAATTTAGCCCATCCATCCATTTTCTATACTTGCTCGTCTTAAGCAGGGTTGTGGGGACTAATTTAGCCGCTCATGCTAATTTAGCCTCACATGCTAATTTAGCCACTGTGCTCCTGATGAACGTTTAACATTCAGGGAAGATGCATTCGTGCTAGCATTTATTGTCACATGCCCAGAGTAACTCCCTGAGTCCTCAGGATACTTTAGCAGGTATCGGTGCCCCACCTGGGCTGAAAACTGCTCCACAGCTAAAATTACTGTACTTATAATCTCAGCAGGGTTTCCAACTTTGTTCAGTTGGCTGGAGTGAGATTTTCAATTCCAGACAAGTCCGCACGCACATTTGCATGTACAGTATGTAAGAGTTTTATTACCTTGTAAATAGTCAGTAGAGTTTACAAACCATGGATGTAACTTTCATGGATGCATGAAAGTTAGCAACCCTGCTCAAAATAACCTCCGGGCTGAAGTTTCTCCACACCATCAATGCTTGAAGTGGGCCGGAACGCAGCGGAACGCAGTTCCGGAAGTTTTGTATTTTCGTCTTTTGGGTTCCGCCACTTTTTTTTGCGTTCAGGTACTTACTGAAACTAATCTGATGCAGCGACAGTGGCCTGAGAATAGACAATATCACAAGACCAATAAAAGACTACATTACCCACGAGCCACGAAAATGCCCTATCATACAGTATGGATCCACTGAGTCTCAACCAATCGCATCAGAGAAGCAATGCAAACTGTTGCAATTTATACTGGGCCTACAAGTATCACACTGGTCTGGTTCATGTTGTTTTAATGGTTTTTCAGTATTCCATTTGTGAATTAGAAAAAAGTAGCCTATGCCTGTAGGTTATTGCTTGGAAGAATGATTAAATTAAAATCACCAACACATCCTAAAGACTTGATTTTTTTTTTCACCGCACTAATGTCAAATGTCGGAAAATTAGAGTTCCTGCACTTATTGTTTCCCACTTCAAGCACTGTACACCATGCCGCCTCGGGAGTTAGACTCAGAGTGTTCGCTGCCTGTCACAGGTGCCCGGAGTCGTCTCGCCCTGACGCCACGCGACCCTGCCTCCTGCCCTGCAGGCGAGACTGCATTGTGACGGCCTTCAGCGAGTGGACGCCCTGCCCGTCCGGCTGCCAGCCAGGTATGCAGCTGTCAGGCAGCTCTGCGTCAGCGTGGCCTCCCCGGGGCGGCGTCTGGAGCGAGGCGTGCATGTAGCGTGTCGTGGCAGCTTCCCGGGCAGACCACGCGCAATGTGACTGAACACGGCACCCCATATATATGACTGATCACACTGTGAATGTGTCCAGAATTACGAATTCAGACGCATACAGGAATAAATGTCATTGTATGTGAAGTAAAGCCTCATATTCTTTAGTTTGTACTGAAAAAATTGCGTGTCTATATATATAGTTTTTTTTTTAAGTCAGAGGGTGAAGAGGATCTTGGGCAACAATTTTCATTTATTAGACAAATTTACATATGCTAATCAAATGTTTTATTTACTTTTTAGTGTAATTTTATGCCTGTTGGTTATTAAACGATGCGATATTTGTATTCAAGCTTATTAGAGAGAAGCTGCACATTTTATGGGCTCAGTGCAATGTGACTGTCGAGTATGTAGCCTTGTGGAGCGATATCTGATGTTTTTTGTGATGAGGCTGCTCTTGCTCTGCTGTTGGCTCTGCTGTAGCTGCGATTCCATTGTCCTCCATTGTGAATAATCAGTATTGTGGAGTTATGTGTCAGGTGCAGGACAAATCAGCACAAATGAGTTTATCAGGTTTATCAGCCGCTCGTTCATGATCAGAATAACGTACGTTGTTGTTGTTGTGTGTTGGGGGGTGTGTATATGTACGTGTGTGTGTGTGTGTGTGTGTGTGTGTGTGTGTGTGTGTGTGTGTGTGCCTGCCTGCGTATGTGTGTGTGTGTGTTTGTTAAAGAGAGAGAGAGAGAGTGTGTGTGTGGTCTGGGAAAGGGGGTGTCTGTACTGCGCGTGTAGGTGGCCTT
>JAODKE010000109.1:1606812-1617039 GCA_026779605.1 Mormyrus hasselquistii | reverse complement strand
ACATGTGCCTTTTGCCACCTAAAAAAGGGGGGGGGCGTTTTGGGCCCTTCCCCCCCCCCCCCCCCCCCCCCCCCCCCCCACGCAGCATAATATCCCCGTCCCTCTCTAGACTGGAGCCCTACGGCATCCCGTCAGGTGTAAATGAGGCTCCAGCCATCGGTTCCATGGGCCCGTGATCCCCGTTGTTCAATTTGGATGACAAACCCTCTTGCCTGGATCGCACGGTGCCACTCTGTGCCGAGAATGATATACCATTTGTCTTCATAAATATTAGATCGGTTGCCTTGGGGCCTGAGCAAATCTTCCCCATCTTCGTCCATGAGGCTGTTAAACGAAGACATAAATTAGTCTTGTATGTTTAGTCAAAATCAGCAAGATTGAAAAAGTCAGCTCTGCCATCTCAGTGCGTCTTATCTCTGTGTTTTTATTTCTGCCAAGGCACAGAGGTTCTCCCCTCGGGAATTTGAGAAGTACATCTCACTTCCGTTAGAAAGCCGGTTCGTGGGCATTTATCTGCCAAAAAAAGACCAAATTAGATTTGGTGACATAAAAAGAGCACGCGTGTCCCGTTTTGTGAATCGTCTCGTTTTACTGAGAATGCTGAACTGGGGCTCTGACCTGTTCTCAGATGGTCGGGATGTCTGAGGATGGGGGGGGTCCCACTCCGCCTGAGATGGGGCTGAAATAAAGGCAAAAAGGGGATTAAAAAGATACTTGTCCACTGAGTTTTGTCTTTGTTAACAGATTATCTGCTGGGAGCATTCGGACGGGAGATTAGAGCGCCTTTTTGTGCCTCATTAGGAATCTTGTCCCTCAGCATGTTCTCAAGCATTATTGCTTCTTTTCTCAAGGTGTCTCTTGGGGTTAAGGCGGTGTGTGTTTGTGGGTGGGTGTATGTGGGTGTGTGTGTCTTTTTTTTTTTTTTTTTTTTGCATCGAGCACTGGCTTCGTCACTGCGAGGAGAACATGGGGACGCCTCATGGTGGGAGTCACGAGCCGCTCCTCCCAGCTGGGCCACAGTGCGGAAGTCGACAGCGTCGGCAATATTTATTGATTTGTTATGCGGTGGAAGAAGAACGTATGAAATATTTAACTGGGTTTTATAATTAGAGCCTGAGAAACAGGGACGTGTTGGTGTGAACCTGTCGACTGCAGGGGGGGGGGGGGGGGGGGGGGAAAAAGGGGTGGGGGGGGGGGGGGGGGGGGGGTGGGGGGGGGCAGAAAATCAGAAGGGAGGAAGGCGGACGGGTGGTACACAGGGGGTGGACTGCAGCACGGCCACTGCGATTCCACCCAATACGCGCGTTTTACGGCAGGGCCGGCTCTGAACTACGGGAACAGGTGGCAGCTTTTTCGGCACTCTGTGGGAACCGTGGTGGCCCCCGCAGAGAGAGAGGGGGGCGAATGTGACGCCCTCGCCGGCCACTCCATCTGGCCTGTGGTCTACATGGCGAGGACGGTCCCGGAGGCAGGGCACACCGCCGAACACACTTCTGACAGCCATGTTTAGACGGCGTAAACATTTACGGACATACGGGGCTGACCTGGAACTCGAAGCCGTGCCGTCAGGCAGCTGCCACGAGCCCCGCTCATGTGATGCTGGAGAGGGGGGGGGGGGGGGGGACTCCATTATCCTCTCATTAGAGCGATGGGGCCGCAGATGGAGGTGCGGGGGGGAGGGGGGGTTTGCGGCACAGGTCAACATGCTGCGAGTTGGTCTTTCTGGCGCTCTTGGCCTGAGTCCCAGCGGTCTAGACAGATATGGCGGTCGTGACGCCACCCAGCCCTTGGCCGAAAGCGCGGACATCTCCGCCCCTCCATTCTGTCGTCCTTTTAGGGGACTTTAAAAATCATGAGCAGGTGTGCGTGGGCGGTTTGGTGTGTAACTACCATCCACGCCTCAGACCTTCCTATCCCGAGTGGTTGGATTAGAGAAATACTGTGCGTGCGTGTGTGTGTGTGTGTGTGTGTGTGTGTGTGTCACTGTGTATGTGCACGCACGGCATATTTGTTGGGTATGTGTGATTAGTTGGATGAATGTTACATTATTTTGCTAATTTGGAGCTGCGCTTTTGCGACTGGTGTATTTTTCACCTAAGAAGTGCATTTTAAGGCCCCAGATGAGACATTATGTGGTAATGGATCCCTAGGGAACTCAGGAATAATGTTAAATTATGCTTTTTACAGCTCAGTGACTCACCATTTCTGTCATTTCTACAGCATGAATATTTGAAGAGTATTCAAAGTGTATCTGCCTGCTTCCTTTTGCTTTTGGGCCACTTGTGAAAACGACGTAGGATGAGCGACGGTTTGAGTTTAGCAGTTGATGCCAGGGTGGAGTATGCAAGGGCAGCTGTGAATCTCCAGCACGTTCCAGTGAGATTGCTGGAGCCACAAATGTGGCCCCCCCATCAGTCTTCCTCATCTGCACCTCTTTCTCTGCCCCCCATCCTCCTTAACAGGCCGGAGCAAGAAACAGCCGAAGTGCCAGAGGTCTGAGCTGTACCCGCTGGTGGAAACGGAGCCGTGTCCCTGCACGGACGTCCGGGCCCAGCCGCGGGGGAACTGGTCCTCCTGCGTGCTGCCGGAGAGCTGGGGCTGGAGGGGGCAGCGCGTGCTGCACGAGTGCGGCCAGGGCCTGCGGCATCGTGCCGTAGGCTGCACTGACCACGACGACCGGCTGGTCGACCCCGCCCTCTGCGGCGGCTCAGGTGCGTTTTCCGGGGGTGGGTCTTTACGAAGCTCCCCTGAGTGATTGGCTGATGGTGTAGCGACGCCCTTTAGCCGATTGCCTGGGGGCGGGTCTTTATGAGGCTCCCCTGTGCAGTTGGCTGAGAGTGTAGCATCGGCCTTTAATTCCCCAAAGGCGGGTCTTTACGAAGCTCCTCTGTGTGATTGGCTGAAGGTCTAGAGAGGCCGTTTAGCCGATACCCCAAAGGAGTTTTTTTTTACAAAGCTCCCCTGCATGACTAGCTGAGGGTGTAGCGACGCCCTTTAGCTGATTCCCTGGGGGCGGGTTTTTAAAAGCTCCCCTGCATGATTGGCTGAGGGTGTAGCGACGCCCTTTAGCAGATTCCCCGAGGGCAGGTCTTTACAAAGTTCTTCTGGATGATTGACTGAGAGCGTAGCCAATATGTAGCATTGGGCCTGGCCTATCTGTTGATGTCTGTGTCACACTCATGTTTAACACTGGCCACTGGACACCTTCCCGCAGGCTACGTGGAAGAGGTGTGCCACGTCCCTTGTCCCTTGGACTGCAAGCTGAGTGATTGGTCTGCGTGGTCTGCATGTAGCGCCCCCTGTGGCAGCGGGGTGAAGGTCAGGTCCAAGTGGTTACGGGAAAAGCCGTTCAATGGAGGCCGGCCGTGCCCCAAACTGGACCTGAAGAATCAGGTGAGGTGTACCAAGGAGCAGAGTGATCGAGTACACCAAAGCTGTAAGATCTCTTCCTGTATTTAATTGAAATTACAATTCATGCATTATTAACGCACAATCATTATTACAAGGGACAGACAGTGTATGTACCAATTTCCTGTCAACTAACAGGCTGTTTATCACGCTTGTATCTGAGTTAATGTGGTGCTTCACGGTAGCAGCTATCAGATGTAGCTGGTCGCGGAGTGTCTCATGTATTTGTGCTGAGCGAATGTTCCGTTTACGTCCCACATCGTGGCTGAATACTCCTTTGTGATTTGAGTAATCACAGCAGGCCGATGTCTTGAGAGGCTGACTCCATTGTTAGCGTTTTTGTTTGCCCCAGTAGCAAACGGTGTAGTTCTTCCTGCCGATGTCACCCAGCTGTCGTAATTCCCTTCGTGGTATCTTGTTTATAAATGGTTTCCCGTCTTAAATCCAGACAGACCTTTTTCAGACAGACACGCTTTCCCTGTGTTTGTGCAAGTTTCCTCTGGGTAGAAATCAGCATCTTTAGGTAGACCCTAGTGTATGTGTATGTGTGTATGTGTGTATGGGGGGTGGGGAGGGGCAGGGGGGTTCCCATAAAGCACATTTGGGTACCAAAATGTCCCCAAAGTATGTAAAGCACAAAACTTCCTTACTTTTAGGGATATTTATAGGTCCTCATTTGGATAACCTCGATTTTATGAAAATCTGTAAATGTAACTAAAAAAGTCAATAATGCCAAAAGTTTTTTTGTTTGGTTACTTATGGTTAAGGTTAAGTCTGGGTTGGGGTTAAGGTTGTCATGTTGGGATTAGAGTTTTCCCCATAGAAATGAATGGAGAGTCCACACAAAGATATAATTACAAACCCATCTGAGTCTGAGTGTGTGTCTGTGTGTGTGTCTGAGTGTGTGTGTGTGTGTGTGTGTGTGTGTGTGTGTGTGTGTGTGTGTGTGTGTGTGTGTGTCGGAGGTTCCAGGCTCACTTTCAACTGGACCCTGTACTGGCAGATGGTTGGAAGATGGATATACGTGAAGTACTGTAAGATGATGACATCCAGTGAACGAACACTCCCCATCAGCTCACAGCTTCACACTGGCCTTGGCCTTTAGAGAGGGTTGGCGTGTAATTCCCAGAATGCACCGCTGCCACACTGATGCAGGTCCACTTCATTTGACCGGGATGCGGTCAGTTACCTCAGGAGAGAGCTACGGCCTTCACTGATCGGGTGGAGAATCAAAGCGGGGGGAGAGCAGGAGGTAACAGAACAAGCTTTGATTTAACATATTTGCCCCCCCCCTCCTTTCCTGGTCATCCCCGCTGCTCTTTTTAATTCCAAAAAAAAAACATTTATGGTGGGGTGCTTCCCGCAGGGTGACGGCTTAAAGAGAGAAATGTGCTCGGAATCCCGCAGACTTTAAAGGACTCTTCCGCTGCGTGGAGGTCAGGCCAGGATGAGACGTCTGGAGTGAAGAACATTCCGGTGCCTTCTGAAGGTCTGAGTACAGATGGCTAAGTGGCCGCTAACAGGCGCTGTGTGACTCCTCCCCTGCTGGCTGATGGCTCTTTAATAATTTGCCATCAGACTCTGGGTCCTCTGTGGTTAATTCGCCGCCTTCTCACGCAGCCCAGTGCTTGGCAGCTTGTGCATGTTTGCCCAACGGATATTTTAGCTCCTTTCTTGGGAGGCATCGATGTCCTCCATGTTTCCTTGTGTCGCCGTGACAGAACTTTTGACAGGACCTGTTCTCTCAAGCATAAGCTGCCCCCCCTCCCACACCCTCAACCAGGAAGTTAGTTTGTATATTACACAAGAGCATGGTACCCCACCCAGTGTTCCCCTGCCTCATGGCACTTTACACCACGAGCTGGTGGTGGCACCAGCGAGCGGCTCGCCGCCACCTGCTCTCTGCCTTCTCCCCTCAAATGAAAAATAACGACGCCGATTAGATTAATGCCCCGTGTCCAAGGTGTCCTCCAGCAGGAGGCGAGTTGCTTCTCTGCCCCCACTATGGACTGATGGGGGCGGCCCGTCCACCTGCTGTTTCAGCTGATGATTATGCACGTGGCACGGTGACGCCGCGGCCCAAACCACGTGGGACCGGTGGCCGGAAAAATCTTCATACCCGTGCTAATTGCACCATTGGGTTCGTGTGATGCCCCACATCACATATGCAGCACGCATGGCTTTATCTGAATATTCGCCCCTCGTACTGCCTCTGCACCTGTCTGGTGCATTTTCCTCAGCCCTCAAAGTCAAGGTTGTACCGTGATGACCTGTGATGTCCCAGGTCACGCAGGGGAGGGTCCCAGGGAGGGGGACTGGACGGCCCTGCCTCCTGTCCCTGTCCAGAGCTTTGCCAGCTGTTTCATGATCACCTTGAAACAGCCCCCTGAAGCCTTCGAGAGCTATGAAGGAGGACCGTCCTGATCTTAGTCTGGTGCCAGCTTGGCTCCAGAGGCGCCCATTAATTCCATCACCCACCTCCTACCTGCCCCCCCAAAGGTTCTCACTTGGGCCGGTTGCCGAGGGCAGTGGCAGGTCGCGTCCAGCCCGGCCCCCCTCCCTTAACGAGCACCGAGGGTCTCCGCGTTGCACTTGGTCACCTCCTGACCCCCTCCTCCCCTCTCCGCTCCCCAAACTCCCTGAACTCTCTACATGAGCAGAATCATAAGAGCTCAGATGGGAAACTAGGCAAGGCGTTGCAGAGTCTCCGTGTAGCAGCTTTACGATTTTAAGATTTTAACAAAGTAGAAACTCTGTTTTAATCCCTTTGCTTTACATGAACATCCAAGACACATTTTCAGTGTCAGGTTTTCGGTTCGACATAAATAATTCATTCAAGTCCAGTCCTTAGATCTATCTTGGTCTTGCTGTAGCTTCAGATCCTTTGTTCGTGTTTTGAAGTATTGTCCTGCATACATTCTTCACAAACCTCTGCACAGCTAAATCATATGGGCTGTAATGGATTATTAACAATTAACGTAACACTACTTTTGGTTGTGATGACCAGGGATTCATTGCCGACAGACAGTGTTCAGCAGAGAAGCGCTTCCTAGACCTAAAAGTCATGGGTTCAGATCGCAGTTGGGGTGTCTTCATTGTGGTCTTCATTGTGGTCTTCATTGTGGTCTTCAGTGTGGTCTTCAGTGTGGTCTTCAGTGTGGTCTTCATTGTGGTCTTCATTGTGGTCTTCATTGTGGTCTTTTATAACTCGTGCTTTGTTTTGATGCTCACAGAAGTGGCCACCTTGTAATTTTACACTGCTGACAGCTTGTGATGCTCTCGCACCCAGAATATAGCTCCCTTCTTTCCTTTGTGTTGTCGACTATAAGATGTCAGAGTCACCGCGTTCGGCGTGTTCCCTCCGTTTGCCTTACATCTCATCCACTGTGACAAGAAGCCAGTCACTTACCGGCCATTGCCGCATCGCGCTATCCGCGTTTGCCATTGTGAAATGTGTCCTCTCCCTCTGACATGAGACGGAGCGTCGCTTGGCATTGCTCATGTGGCAAGACTATCAGTGGCTTTGCTGAGATGCAGCAGAATCGATATGTTTTCTGTTTGCGCGTCTTGCTCTGATATGATGTTTCCATTCCGGGGAAATTGGGCTGCGGATGGCCAGCTGTGTGACGGCGATCCCAGTGAATTCGCTGTCTGTCCCTTATTTCTGGATATGGGGAGATTAATGTCCTTTTTTGAGCTGAAGCTTATTTACATTAATGAGTCCTTCAGAGTCTTGTCAAGGCTCTCCTAAAGAAAAAATGAATGGCTTTGATGGTTGTAAATTTACTATTCAATTCTCGAAATTTTCAACAAGGATAAATCTCCGGTGTAATCAAATAAGATCTGTTCTGGAGGCTGTCGGAATGGAGGCTCTGAGAATGCAGGCTGGGTCAAACCCCACTGACAGAATTTTACAACAGTTCTCTCATTAAGTTTGCAAAGTCGTGTCTTGACCTCGGGGATGGGGGGGGGGGGGTATTTGCACGTCATGGCATTACTAGAAGGCTGGATTTACTGTTCATTGAGCATATAAAGGTGCATTATGCAAAGATGACACCTTCATGAAAATCCCAGTTGGAGATTATCACCGCAACAAAAAATTGCACCTATGCGAGAGGTTTTCGCGTTGCCTGTGTCCTTTTAGCTCCTCAGACACCACTCAGCCGTGTAACATGAAAATTGTAATTTCTGGGACCCAAGCTTTATTCGTGTGTCACAAATGTAATCATCAGAAAATGTTCATCCCTAGAATACTTTGCTTGAATAAATAAGGCTAATTCTGTCATTATTTTAAATCTGTTTTATCTTAAAATGCTTGTCTGAACTTGCATGTTCATAAACTGGGTTAAAAGAGGGGAAAAATTAGTTAAGCGATTTCAAGTCGAGAGGGCGTAAAGTCAAGAATCCCTTTCTTGCAAGGCGTTTAATTTGAAAATTTATCGATGGCCCCTTTAAGGACCCGTGTTCAGGACCATGTAATTCGCTGTTTTTTTTTTTTTTTAACCAACTGCAGCTTGTGAATCTCAGAGAGGTTTGTCTGTGGAGTGCCGTGTGGGTGAGCATTAATTCACAGGTCAAGTAAGACATCGCCCCGAAGCCTCTGCTTGTCATTTGGAAAGTCTTGTTACTGTTGGCTCGCAAGTTATTCAGAAATTTTTATTCATCCCAGCAGCTGAAGTGGCTCAGTTGGAATGTCTGTCGGCTACTGTTTTAGCATGAAGAAGGTTTGCTAATTAGCATCATAGCTTAGTATCTGTAAATTAGAATGAAAGGTAAAGGGGGAGCTTTGTGGCTGTTTCCTTGGTAGTAAAAAAAAATTTTAAAACCTTAAAAATTATCTCACACTCACATTAAAACACACACATTACATTGCACAGCCTATTTGAAGCAATTTTGTTGCTTTCTATATTTCTTATGTTTTCGGTTTATATGCATTCCGTATATGCACTGTTATATTGATAACATTGAATTGTTTTCCGCCTGACACTGTATCCCCTCCCCCCCCCATAAGGCTATTTTCTTTACCGGAAGCTGGGGAATATAATTTTTTCTAGATCAAAGAGATCGATGTTTGCTTGGCTGTAGCAGAATAGCAAAGCATTTTTCCCCTCTAGGAAATAAAGTCCCCAGTTCTAACCTGGTTATGGATTTTGTTTCAGCTGTTTGTGAAAGGAAAAACTAGTCCCATCCCCAGACACTGTAACACTGGTAAAATAAATGTATTTGTTTTTGTGGTGTTCCGCCTTGGTCGCGGTGCCCCCAAAAACCCAAAAGGGGCCGTAATTAGGGAGCGGTTAATCTCCATCAGGTGTTATGCCACAGAAATGACGTCCGCCAGTTACAGGGCCCCGATTGGTCTCACCATAGCCATAAAACTGTCGATTGATGGCTCCATGGCAGAGTCCGGGATTTTGTGTCCCGTGAACGTCTCTCACTTAGAAACTCTGTACCAAAAGAGGCTGCTGTTTTTTCTTGGCATTTTTCGAGTCCAGATTACGTCTGCATCTGCCCAGGCCAGGTACTTCTCGTCGTGCTAATCGCTCTGCCTCATGGTGCATGATGACCTCCTGTAGTTTGGGTGACTTGCATTTAATTCCCCATTGCTGATATTGTAGAGGTTTTATTGTAGATATTGGTAGGTCTGTATTGGACTAGGCTTGTATATCCAATTCTGATGGTGGCAATTCACAACCTCCTCATCCACGCATCATCTGAGCTTCCGCCACGGTCTTCCAGGCCTACAGGGGGCAGTAGTGTGACACAAACTCTATAAAGCTTGTCATAATTGGCTATTGGCAGTCCAGACTAAAACTATGCCCTGTCACTATTACAGATGTAACGCACATTGGGGATCGTGACACATGTGTTATGCTACATCTTAAGTTATAGTAACACACAGAAAATATGCCATAATGTTTTTTTTAAGTATTTCCATCAGTGTCTTAGCAAAAACACCATCCAATGTATTATGTTTAATAATTCACTCAGAAATAGCTTTACCAAGACTCCTGATTTCCCACTGATATGAAAATTGATTCGGTTCAGCACGGTGATGTATTCCTCATGCCTTCTGACTGCCGTACTTCAACTCCTTAATAGACTTCTTTAATTGATTCAGCGATAGAACAGAGGGCTGACATGCCACTTGTTTCGGTGCCGTCAGGTGCCTGTTGAAAGTGCTCAAGATCACCTTGCTAAACGAGGCGGATGTGAGGATTATCGCGGCACAGATGTAGCAGCTCATTAGAGGATTGCTTTTTCCGCTGTGGTACTTTTTTATGATGATTAACAGATTTTTTTAGGGAAAATGCTCAAACATAATAATAAAGCCTTTCTCCTTAAGCCACCTTTCTATGGGTGGAGATTGTTTGATTAAACAAATTTGGTTATGGAAACAGAGAAAAGGCGGCGATTCACACTTTGTAGTATTTGGGCCGCCTGTTCAGTTAAAACAGTCGAACGGAAGTAGCTGGATGAGAAGCAGGAGCGGGACGAGCTGCAGCACTAATGGATGTGTGGTGTTTTTCTCTCTCCCTCTCTGCCCGCCACGCACTGTTAATGCGGACGTCCACAAAGGCTCAGGTCAGTGTTGCTCGTTGTGTATTTGTGCTCTGCTTGCCCCAACTAAGCGAGTGCATGTGGGCGCGTCCCCTCACCGCCCCCCCACCCCCCCCACCGCGGAATGGCAGCCAAGGCCCACTTGATCCGTGCGCCCTTCGCGATAGAAAAACAAAACTAAGTGCAGTTAGCGGAAAGCCTCCCATCTCCATTCCACCTCCTGCCCCTCCACCCCCCCCCCCCCCCCCCCCCCCCCCCCCC
>JAODKE010000109.1:1546721-1606712 GCA_026779605.1 Mormyrus hasselquistii | reverse complement strand
TAAGCTAACCCAGCTATCTGAAAAATCTTTCTTTGTGGAACACCCCCCCCCCCCCCCCCCCCCCACTTTCTCTTTTTTTAATAAATTTTATCTTTTCTGTTCCCCCCCCCGGCGCTCACCCACCCCCCCCCCCCCCCCCCCGCCACGTGCCCCCCACCACTTCGGTCACTGCGCTTGTGTGGAGCCGGTACACTTCATTATGTTCTGTTTAGTAACATGAAAAACCCACTGAAAACAAAGCAAGGCAGCTGGACTTTTTTGACAAAAAAAAGAGAGTAAAATAGAATGTGGGGGGGGGAATTGGGAGTGGGGGGGGGGGGTTGTTAAAATACGAAATAAGAGTCCTGAGTAATAATTGTGTCCTTTTAAATGGAAAGTTCATAAGCTGCAGTTGGTTTTTAAAAATAGCATTAGCAGCATTAGCTTTTACTGTTATTTGGGGCAAAATAACGATTAAAACTTGTTCAGAAAGTCAGTTTGTCACAATACGTCACCTCAACCTAATGTGGACGGCACGCAGAAAGCAGATTAATGCAATTTTTAATTCTTGGGGACAGTTGTAACTGTTAGCGGCTTTGTGAACGTCGCGGTGCGTTGCCAAGCTGTTGCAGGTGCTGGATTGAGATTGCCTGCATCAGTCGTGCGAATAGCAGATATCTGATGCAGAGATCCAGTGATGCAGTGTTTTAATAGTCTCTGGTTCTGTTTGGAGTGTGTGAGAGAGGCCTGTGGTGGGGCTAGGGCAGTGTTTCCCAACCCAGTTCTCATGGTCCCCAGTCCATATTTTTGCTTTCTCCCAGCTCACCCATGCCAGGTATTCTGAGATCTTGATTGGTTGGAACCTGGGAAGGAGAAAAAATGTGGACTGTCTGGGGTCCCTGAGGACTGGGTTGGGAAACACTGGGCTAGGGACACCAACGACAAGAGCACTGGGATAGGAGGAGAATGTAAAGTGGGCGGGGCTTCTTGGTATCGAAAGATCATAATTTGATATTTAACTGAAAATCTTATGTCGTATTTTATGTACGTCGCTCCTGAGAAATTCCAATTGCACTTGTTGCATATCGTTCACTGGAAAATAAGTAGGAGGTTCATACCTACAGATGGCGAACGGGAGTCTTTGCTTTGTATGACCTGCATTCGATGCTGTGGACACCTCTTGACCTGAGTCGCTTAGGAAACTAGCTGGCCATGTCTGCTCCAGGGTCCTTCTTCCCGGTGCACATGAGCGTGTGGCGTGGCCCGGCCACATTCTCACCGCTTCCCACGTTTGTGTGTTTGTCTCCAGGTGTATGAGGCAGTGCCGTGTTACAGTGAGTGCAGTCAGTACACCTGGGCACCAGAGCCGTGGTCGGCGTGCACCATCAACATGGTCGACACGCCGTCGAGCTGCGGGGAAGGCGTGCAGAGCCGCAAAGTCAGGTGAGTCTTCACCTTCCACGTCCCCGCCACCCTTGGGACCTCGTTGGAGTGAGGGGGACGGCGTGTTGTTGACTGTCGTACACCCCAATTGGCAGGTGTGTGCGGAAGGACACTGAAGCTCCCACGGGTGACGCCGTGGACAGCAGCCTGTGCGACCCAGTGGATGCGCCCCCTAGTGCCCAGACCTGCTTCGTGCCATGTCCAGAAGACTGCGTGATGTCGCAATGGAGCCAGTGGAGCCGCTGCCCTTCTGTAAGCATCATGCAGGCACCTCGGGCCCCGAAGGCCGTTCCGGAAATCGCCCCCGGCTGCAGAAGTGTGGCTCTGCTTGCTTCGACTTGTTTTTTGCCTCCGTGTATCGCAGCTTCTCAGGGGAATTTTTTAGAGTCTTTCACAAACGCTGACATTTTATCGATTGTAGAACCGGGCAGGGTATGGAACACAGAGAACAGGAAGCAGGCTGTAAGAAAGCAGGCAATCGTGATGCACGGCTACAGAATCACTGGGGAGACAATAAGCCTTTCTGGTGGATGAGAACCAGGACATCACCTGGATCGGCCGTAGGTCCTTGGAGCTGTCCTGAGTTGTTATGTTCTTTATCACACTTGACACCACATTACACTGCTACTGTCATAACACGAAACATATCAAAACTCAGTTTTTCATTAAGATCTGACCCCACATCAGTACCTATCAGTAACATTAACGAGAGATGCATTTTCAAGCCCAAATTATGTTGCGCTGATGGTTTACAACTTCATTAAATGTCGTAAATATGTGCTTTAGTGACTGAGCAATACTGACCGCCTTAGGGCGACGATGGGTGCCACATTGATGAACTGCTCCTTTGTTTAGTCCCTCTGCTGAGCTTAATTAAGGGCGGAAAATTTGCAGATGAAGTGCATCGATGCCCTTTGTTACATCAGACTGTGGCACGCAGAGATGCATGACCGTCACCGATTTTGTGAGCAAGGTTGCATCACTGTGTCTGCTTACAGATAATTAGCAGAGAAGCTGACAGGCATGTGGATTGAGGTGAATTCTGTACTCAGTAATGACCCCACGTGCCCTGCCTGCTCCATATGGCTCTGCCTGTTTTCACAGTCCACAGCCGTCCCTTAAATTCCATTCATAGCAGAGATTACGGCTATTTCATACCAGGTGTCCCAGGCGAGCCGATTTGTCCACAGTGTCTTGAGGCGTTTCGCCGTTGTGTATCTGTATTTAACTAACCCCCTTGCTGGGTCACCACGCGGACTTAATGCCTTGATCTCGTACAGCCGTGTGAGCAGAGCGTGGTGAGAACACGGCAGCGGCAGATGCTGCGTCCCTCGCAGACGGGCAGCCCTTGTCCTGAGGAGAGCCAGGCCGACAGGTGTGTCCTGAACAGCACCTGCTTCAACTACCGCTACAATCTGTCAGGTACGCGCAACGTTGCTACGGCGCCCTAAGTCATGTGCGCGAACGTTAACAGTGTCAGGGCCACATCACCCCATGCTGATGGCATTATTGGGCTTGTCTTTGAAATTCCCCCATCTGAAATTTGATATTCCATCAAATACTGCGTGAATTATAGAAAATGTTGGATGACAAGTACGGATTGCAGTATAGTCCTCTAGAAGCTGTGTATTTGTATCCGGCAGACTGGAGTACCTGCCTGCTCAGCGAGAGCGCCATCTGTGGGCAGGGGGTAAAGGTGCGGCAGCTGGACTGTGTTCGCAGCGATGGCGAGGTCATGGAGCTGAGCGTGTGCGAAGAGGTAACGGATCCCTCTGCGTGCCCCGTTTACAGCCTGATAATAGGCGCCTGTTTAAGATGACACATCACATCAGGATGACAAGGCGGGTGGTGCTGAGCACAGCTGATCTGTCACATATCCCTGCTTAGGTGACACTTTCAGCCAAAGCCGGTATTACCCATTCATACAGCTAGGTATTTTCTGGAACCATTCAGGCTAAAGATCTCACAACAGTGTCAGCACCCCTCTCTGCTTTGATCCGTCAGGGAAATCTTGCCTTTTAGACCGTGGCTGCTTAAAAGCCCTCCTACGGTGGGAAATACGGCCATCGGGAGGAAATGCAGACCTGAACGCATTTCCCCTGTTTGCTGTAGTTGACTTTGTGTTGCACTTAGTTGTGGGAATTTCCTGCGTTTGAGAGAATCCCCTGAGACGGGCTCGCCATTCACTCGCTGCTTTGCACCCTCTGCCTGGTTCCTCCTCCCGGCTCACGCAGCTGCTCCTGCCGGCAGAGTGGCAGCTCACCACGGCCTGTGCGGTGGACTGTCCCGTCAACTGCCTGCTCTCCGAGTGGACGCCTTGGTCCTCTTGCTCCGTCACCTGTGGCTTCCGAGGTACCCCCTCGCGTTATCCTGCCGCTTGCAGTCATTCAGTCCATGCATGCCCAATAGCGTTGACTTACTTCTGGTGTCTAACACAGTAAATAACATGGGAGAATCGCTATTTTAAATTTGGAACAGTGGTTTAGAACCACTGGCCCATGCTGGGTGGGGGGCCCTCTGGGTATGGTCTGGCATACAGGTACAGGACACAGATGTCCAGACTCTGACCCGGTCTGATCCGCCTGGCACTCCTGAAGCGGAACTCAATTCTAATTCATGCCACACCCTTTTTTTTTGTCTCTGCACATCAGGAAATAATAGCATTGCGTCTTAGTGACGTATATATTTCTGCGGCTGCTTTCTCAGGGTTTAGCTTTATACCACCTGCAAGTTGAGGAAATTCAGGTCAAACGGCTACCTCTTGGGTTCCAAGTCAGTCCTACAAGCGCGGAATTCCATCCGCACTCCAGCCGTCAAACAGTGACAGTGCGACCTCCCCCCACCCCAGAGGAGCTCTCACTGTCTTCCTCAGATGTGCAGTGTAATGTCGCTTCAGTTCAGCGCCCTTACACACTGCCACTGTAGTTGTAAGAGGACTGTTCTTACTCCTCCAGTGCTTCCAGAGGACTGAAAAGGATCTGTGTCTCAGTCTCAGTGTTTTATTTGCTATTTGTCAGTACTGAAGAGATCGTGGAAGCACACACTTACATGTGTTGACATGTTTGGCATGTTGACATGTTACTTTATCTGTAGTGTTGAATTCCCCTGAGCCAGAATGCTTACTGCTTGTGTCCCGGACTCATTTCCTATAAACACAGACTGGAAGATACCAATTTTATCACGGTACTTACTGCAATTTAACCCCCCTTCTCCCAGGTCAGATGGTACGGTCCCGAGGCGTGATGCAGCAGGCACACGAACAGGGCCGGCCCTGTCCCTCCCAGCTGTCCCAGACCAAGCCATGTCCAATAAGGCCCTGCTACACCTGGCTGCTGGGTGACTGGTCCTCCTGTTGGGTGGAGGTACAGCTTTGCATATCTTTTTATTTGAAAGTGCACGTCAGTTAGGTCAGTGGAGTCTGTTGAATTTTGTGGTTGACAACAGCACCCCCTTCTGGTAGTTTGTTGGAACTCCTGCTGCCTCTACCCTTTAGGTGCTTGGACCCTGGGTGTCTTGCAGGACCTTCACAGCTGGTTTATTTTTATGGTAATAATTCTGCATGTCAGTTACCAGCTGATACATATACGGCTGGTGTAGAAGTTTCATTAGGTTTTCCTTCAGATTTTGACATTAATATGTATCCATAAAAACAGTGACTCATTGGGTAGCAGTGTTGCCTCACATTTCTAAGGTTTAAGGCACAAATCCTGTATTTACACTGTAGAGTTTGCATATTCTCCTTCTGCGGCTCAAAAACGTACAGCTGTGATTGGTGTCTCTAAATTGGTAATAGTGTGTGATTTTGTGTGTGTGACCAGTGATGGACTGGCATCCCACCAAGGCTGTGCCCCAACCCTGGGCCCTGTGCTGTGTGTCCATCTGATAGCAGCCTTCCTAAGCTTAATGCAGTGTTTCCCAATCCGGTCCTCGGGGACCCACAGACAGTCCATATTTTTGCTCCTACCGGGAGCTGGGAGGGAGCAAAAATGTGGACTGGCTTTGGGTTCCTAAGGACTAAATTGGGAAACACTTGCTTAATGCATCAAAGAGGCTGTTTTCTATGTGTCTGAACCTTGTGTTTGGGATGCGGGTCCCAGCGCATCTAATATGTAACAGCAGCAAACCTTAAAACGGGAATGTAGACGAAATTGGTGGCTTAATGTTAAGATCTTCATCCCATTTACCAGCGACTGAAAACAGCTGTAAAGGCGGACAGACCACTACAACACATTAAAATTACCTCCACTGTAATTTCAGTTTCACTATTTCAATTACACATGCTACGGTAGGTTCAATCAAGTATGTCCCCCTAACTCACAGCGGCAGGTGGTTCGGGAGCATCTGCAACCCCTCTCCTTTTCCACACTCTACTTCTCCCGCTGGAGAACGGCGGCCTGATTGTCTGGCTGCATGATAAGGAATAGGGAGAGCATTAATTGAATTCCTGCAGAGCTCACCTACACACTCAGGGGTCTGTTTAGGGGGCGCAGTGTCATTGGGACGTGATGTGGGCCTTAATAATGGGCATCGGTGCTCCGATCATTAAAATCCAGCCAAGGCCATGTTCTCATTCCCATTGAGTAGTGGACCTCTCTCACTTACTCTCCGTATCTCGCCCTCCCTCTATTTCTCTCGTCCACCTTGAGCTTTAATTAAATGTGTCCGGGACTCCTGCCCGTCCCCAGAGTCTCTGGAGCGCTGATCCGACATGCCCTTCTTTAGTCTCACACACGAAGGCATCAGCTGTACGATCCCCGACCTTCCTTTCGCTGGCCGGCACGGCTGTCGGACACTGGATCCCTGAGCCGTTTCGTCTGTGCGACATCTCGCTAATCACTCCTGGCCGTGTTCTTGTCCCGGTCAGGGTCTTCGCTTGCGAGGTCACCCTCGTGGAAGACTGACTGTATTTTGTATTTCCCGATCCTGCTGGGAACAGGAGTGCATTGTAGAGATGTTTACACATACTGTAGGTTGGAGGCTGCACTCTGACTGAGGGATGCGGTACATTTCCCCGGGGCACAACTTACATCCTTTTTAGAACCTCCACCCACACACTCATTATTTGCAAAGAAATATAATTTTGCTTGGTTGATGACCCTGACCGGAAACATTTATATATGCTGACAGAGTGCCTGTTTGAATTTGTAATAAAACACTTTTAGCGTCACTCTCAGTGTCTATGTGCAGTTTGAGCTGGATTCCATCTGGTTCGCAGCTTCCAGCTCAGTGACGCCTGGGTAATGGGTGCCCTCTCACTCATGCCCACAGGGGGCGCAGTGTGGGGAAGGGGTTAGAGAGAGGAACCTGACCTGCATCGTGCACGGAGGAGACCCGCTGGATGTCTCCTCAGCCAGGGCTGTGGGTGCAGAGATGTGCGGAGACAGACTGAGGGGGACGGAGGAGCGAGAGCTGCAACTTCCCTGCTCGGTACCCTGTCCAGGTAAAGGCCTCTCCTCTTGGGTTGTGTTCTTTTGGGTTTTGTTCTGTGTTCTGATGTTCTTGGGTTAGGTTCTGTTTTGTTGTGTTGTGTGTGTGTGTGTGTGTGTGTTTACCTATCCTTATGGGGACACAATGTCCCCATAACATGATAAATATCTGTTTTTTTCCCTTATGGGGACCGGTTTCAGTGACTGCTGTGAAAAAACTAAAAATGCAAAAACTTTTGGCTGTGTTGTGTGTGTGTGTGTGTGTGTGTGTGCTGTTAAGTTGAGCTGGGTTAGATTGTAATGGGTTAGGTTGTGTCAGGTCATGTTCTGTATATGTGTGTGTGTGTGTGTGTGTGTGTGTGTGTGTGTGTGCTCTGTTGTATTGTGTTACTACCTGTCCACCTAAAAGCCTGCTTTGGTTGTGTTGTATATTCAGTCCTACTAAATGGACCTTCCTGGCTGGTGTTCCTTTCACTTAATAATAACCTGCCCTGTTGCCTTATCCATGTTCCTGGGTATGACACAGCTGTTGTGTTCCCAGGTAGAATGTTGTCCTGTCATGTCATGCAAGCTGCCCTGGTTAAGGGGTGTAGGTTTGGGTTGTGTTCTGTACCTTGTCGAGGTTGAATGCTGGTGTTCTGCCAGCTAGAATATTACCATTTCTAAGCACCATCTAAAAGATGGCTGTAGGCAGTGTTCAGTAACCTCCCTCCTGTAGCCGGTGTTCAGTAACCTCCCTCCTGTAGCCGGTGTTCAGTAACCTCCCTCCTGTAGCCGGTGTTCGGTAACCTCCCTCCTGCAGGCGGTGTTCGGTAACCTCCCTCCAGTAGGTTGTGTTCGGTAACCTCCTTCCTGTAGGTCGTGTTCAGTAGCCTCCCTCCTGTAGGTCGTGTTCAGTAACCTCCATCCTGCAGGCGGTGTTCAGTAGCCTTAGCTGTGCTGTTTACACTCTTCAGAGAGGTGGCTGTCATTTGTGTTGCCTTCCCTTTGATGGCAGAAGGCTGATGTGTTTTATTTTTGTCATAAACAAATAAGCGGCGAAACATGCTGTACTGAAGAAGAGTCACTAAGTCATGTGTTTGGCCAGCTTCTGCCGAGACAGGCTTCCATTCGGAAACCCTGAGGACAGAATTTCCTGAACACTCCCCAAGACTCATGTCTCGCAATTAGAATTTTCCTTGCCTGGCAGATGGATCCTGGAGCCGGTCTTCTCTGTTATTGCCCTGCGGCGGACCCCGCATTGGACATATTTCCCAAAACTGCTGTTACTTGGTCAGCAAGAAGTACCACGTGTGAAAAGAGGGATTATGCATGTTAACATAAAACATGCATGGTGCAGAACATTAGAGCAAGTCCATGGTGAGTGTTGGCATCCCTTTCTCAAGCGAAGGGGTGGAGACAGATTTGGCCTCCCTGCCGTTGACGGATGACAGAGGTGGACATTTCAGGTCCAGAAAGTAAAAATCCAAACCAGGATTTTGTTTCAAAATCACCGACAGCGATCTCCAGCCCATCGGCATCGTTTACCAGCCGTTAATCGAACCCGGGAGGGTTACGTTTGTCTCTTGCTGTGCTACTGGAAACCGATTGTTTATCTAAGGGTAATGATCACCGTTCCGTCCACTTTGCCTGGGGGTGACTGGCAGCCGTCGCTGTCTTTTCCCGACAGGAGACTGCCATCTGACGGAGTGGTCGTCCTGGAGCTCCTGTCAGCTGACCTGCCTGAATGGGAGGAGTTTTGAGACAACGGGCCTGCAGGCTCGCTCCAGGGCTGTGGTCATCCAGGTCCCAGAGAACCAGGACAGCTGCCCTCAGCAGGTCTTTGAGACGCGGCCCTGTAAAGGTTTGTGGGACCTCAGAACTAACAGCGTGGCATGTTGTAGTACCTGGGTATGGTTACTTCAAATATAAATACTTATGTCTGTTAAGAGAATTTGGTTATTATTGCTATTATGTGGTCTGTGAACAGAAGCGTTGCTCATAATCTCCAGCAGGGTGTGCTATTTCTCAGTGGCTGACCATATTTCTCCTACAATGCCACAGATGGGAGGTGCCACAGCTATGAGTGGAGGACCAGCGGGTGGAGGGGCAATGAGCGTTCCGTGTGGTGTCAGCGTTCGGACGGGGTCAATGTGACAGGTGTGCACCGCCCTCGTCCTGCCAGGTGCACATAATCACATGAATAACGGGGCTTACTGGGCAAGGACAAGACCAAAGGAAGGTCTTCTCATGGAATAGGTCTTCCAGGGACATATTTATTTGCACGATAACTTCAAAAAAAAATGTGCAAAAAAGTCTTATTTTTTATTTAGTTTCCATTGAATAATCATCATTTTGTTAACAGCCTCTTTGAGAGCATAAAATGGCTCTTAGCAAATTGCCAGTGGCTGTGATGGACTGGTATCCCATCCTGGGTGTCCCCTGCCCTGTGCCCTGTGGTTTCTGGAATTAGCTCCAGACTCAGCGTGACCCTGTACTGGGTAAGTAGCTATGGACAGATGGAGAAGACTGCTCAGCAGGTCACAGACACCTAAGTGGAAAGTTCCGGTTCAGAAAATCCAAATCCAGACCAGGATTTTGTTTCAACTAACCAGTTGCGTATAAAGAGTCACATTCACAGGGTATTCAACTGGTCAGTTGAAACAAAATCCTGATCTGGATTTTACTTTCTGAACCTGACCTCCTAGAGCTCATTGTGCGATGCTCAGCCTGCAGTCTGCGGCGTTGCCTTGTATCTATTTCGTGAAAATGGAGAGAGCAAGTCGTTTCCGTGCCCAGCACTCTTAACTCATGGACAGGGAGCTGCATCGGGGCTCCACCCCGCCCTCTGTACCCTCCTCAACCCTTCAGCTAGAAGACTTACACACAAACAGCTCACGCTAGCGGGATGAAGGTTCGTTTCACAAGTGCTAAAATAGGGCAGCTTCATAAATGAACCAACGACAAAAGGCCAAAGGCTACAAGTAGAGTAATGTGCTGCAAATAAGCAGTAAGGAGATTCTATCAGTGTATGGAAGCTTCTGCGGCACTCATGAGCTCCACGGGCACCCCGCCCCCCCCCCCCCCCAAGGGGCTCGGGGGGTGTATTACTCTTGCATTCTGATGTGCAATTTTCTGCTGCAAAAATGACGGCACCCACGAGCCAATGGGAGGCCCTGATAGGCTCTCGGAACCATCCGTCAGGTCGGGCGTGTCGTCCATGTGGCTGTTGGCTGCGAGTGGGAGGGGCTAACGGGCAGGGTGCTCACTGCCGCACACAGGAGGATGCGTCCCACAGGAGATGCCCACGACCATCAGGCACTGCTATCCCCCCTGCACCAAACCGTTCTCCCACTGCACACAGGTGAGGTCCTTGCAGAACGCCAGCAGTCAGTACTGCCAATGGAGGTGGGGGGTAATTTAATATCCACGAAAATGTGCTATGTTAACACATATATGTTATGTTATTAAATTCATTCTGGGTGCCAGGCTGAGGTGGGAAATTAAGATCCAGAGAATTAAAATCCAGACCAAAATTTTGTTTGTTGGTTGAAACACAGTTTTGGTCTGGACTTTTTTTCTGGACCTGAGCTACTGTACCCACCTCTGGTGGTAGGGATTCAATAAATCAGTCATTCAAAATATATTGAACTGCAGTCTAATCTGAGTGCCTGTGACTAGATCAAAAAATTCATTAAAAGGGCTGGGCCTCCCCAGATGAATACTCATATGTTCATGCCACACCCCCCCCCCCCAGAGGGGCGTCTGCGGCTGTGAGGCTGGCTACACAGAGGTGATGACTGCCCATGGATTTCTGGATTACTGCACGCGCACCCCAGGGCTTGATAATAACAAGGCCGACGTCAAGATCAACTCTGGCAGGTTCAAGCCCGGGACATCCCAAATCCAGGAGTTCTTCCACGAGTGGTCGCTGAAGCCCGTCGGACCAGGTAACGCATCACTTTCCTTCTGGGTCGATGCTGATGCCAGTCCGAAAGCAACAGAACTTCCAGCTAAACAGTGGCCTGGTCACACTGTCTATTCGTAGTATGGAATATCTCCTTTATCTTGTCTGTGAACATCTCAGGAATCTCAAGAATATATATCAGTAAGTGGACCGGCTTCTCTTCTGCAATAAACAGATGGGGTCGAATGTCCAGCTCCGAACACAAACCAGAACTTTTATTCATTCGTTTATTTCGTATAATAATAGGGACCATCACCGTTAGGTGAATCCTATCCATCCATCCACATTCCAGCCCCTTGACTTGCTCAGGCTCACCGGACAATGCGAGATCATTTAATGCATCTCATGCACATGAACACGGACTGGCGCCACCTGCAGGCATGCGGTTCCGGCATCTGTTTTTAATCGCTGGCGTTTGGGCTGCATCCAAGCCTCTTCACAGGTCGGTGCTTGACTCAGCCAGGCTCCGGTCCTCTTTCTCACATTTGTCTGCCTTCCCACCTCCCCCCCCCCCTCCTCCTTCCCCTCACACCCTCCAGCAGCATGCAGGCTCTGAGGCCTTGTATGTTTTGTCCGTGAAGACCCAACATTTTGATGACAAAAATGGCTGCTGCCCTCTTGGCTCACAGGGGTGTGCTGAATGAAAGGCTGCCTTTTTCATACGGGTGAGGCACTAATCAGATACATAACATGCTGTTCTCCGATCGCACAGATGGCAGAGTAAAGATGTGGGTCTATGGCCTGACCGCTGGAGGATTCGCTCTGATCATGCTGGTTATTGCTCTGTCCTTTCTGTTGTGGTACGTATCGCCGGAGAAACGCCTCGGTCTGAATCTCTTCCCAGAAGCCACTCTGCTTTTCAGTAATAAAACGAAAAAGATTATTCGTGCTTGCATATATAAACAACTATATCAATATCCTGCTGAATCCATTCTGAAAGACTGGTGTTGTCTGTTCATGGGATTCTAAACCATATTATTGTTATTTCAGCTTTTTTGCCCTTAAAACAACAATGTGTACTTAATGAATGGGATTACTTCAGTTACCCAGAAGTTACGAGGCATTTATTTTTATTGAAAAAGCTCACCGGTGCCCTCAAGTGGTACATTTTAAAGTTTGAAATCTGTGGGAAGCTGAATTTAAAACAAATGCTGTCATGTTTAATTTACAGTAAAACACCTGTGCAGAGTAAAAGCTCCTCCCCGCCACAGAAACCTCTGACCCTGGCTTACGACGGAGACGTGGACATGTGACCGGCCCGCCTGGATAAATCAAGGGGTGCGAGTCCACCAGGCTGCAACAGGAGGAAACATATGCAACATTTCAATAAAGGGGACAGAGACCCAGATCAGCCAGCTCACGGGTGGGGAAGCCGTGGGACACGGGGCTTGACTGGGATGTTTGAGTGCCATGAACAGGGCGGGTCCCACGCCACACGCTAACAGCACGCGGCACAGGGAGAGTTCCTCCGATCCAAATCAGTAAGCCCTGTCCTGACATTTTCAGGACTTTATCAGAACCTGGCAAGGAAACTCCCTGTAACAGATGGACGGCCTTTACTTTTTCCTAAGGTGACTTTTTAAAAAATGACAATAGCCAAAAGGAAATTAAAGTAAAATTTCAGTGAATGAAAACAGCAAGTTTGCCTTTATGCACTATATTAGTGCCGGTTCCCCCTCCCCTTCTGATCAAACTTTGCCTTTTGTATTTACGTTGTGCTGCAAGAGTCTCTTCCTGTGAAGTTGTGTTCTTCAGTGATGCTGTCCTGAGGTGTGTCAGTGTCGCTTGACTTGGACTTTAAATATCAGAGCAGGCTGGCTGGTACCGCATGAAGGAGTGCGAGAGATGGACCATCATCCGCACGCCGGATCAGCTGGAGACGCGAGATGCGTCTCATCCCATTACCCACGAATCGGAGAGCAAAGCTGCCCCTTCTCCGCCGTTGACCAGTTTCGGGGGGGTTTTGTTCATTGATTTTGGCTTTTTGGTGGGTTTTTTTCCTAGCTGTTGATTGCAGGAAATGGCTTGTCTCCTAATCCAATGGGTGGCTGTGCATCACCACACACAGTCCTGGAGCAGAATGATTGCTAAGGTGACCATGCAAATAGAGTGTGATCCAGGACTGTCAGGCGATACAGCCAACCACCTGTCATGTTTGTTATGCAAGGCGGGTCACATTCAGTAAACCAGTTCTTGACATAAATTGGCACTGTCATTTTTTATTTATTTTTTTGCTTCTTTTTGTTGAGGGAGTGAGACGTTATCATCTGGCCATCCTGGAATGCTTCTACTACATCACCCACAATGCAGTTTGGCACAATGTCAGTCATGTGCTTAGGCATATCCAGTGGATATCAGAGCTAGCCTTTGCTCCAGTCTTTATGATCTTGCCTGACTGCACTGACTGACGGGGGAGGTGGCAGTGGAAGCCTAGGTGACTCTCCATCTGTGCTTGGCTTCACAGGAATGCCCTCATGCCCTGCCAGCGTCTGTGTTTTTTTGTCTCTGCGGATGATTTCTGCATCATCACATGGTCTAAGGCGTTTGAGTGCTGACGTTAATAAAATACTTAAAAAACATACGTGTGTTTGATTATACGGCAGGGATTCTGCTGTTTCTGATTCCTTCTCTGGTCCCGGTGTCACTCATTTCTGACAATCATCCTGCCCACATCTAACTCTGGATAAAGCAGAAAATGACCACGATCTGTCGAATGTGTATATTAAACTGAATCAGGCCGGAAACCCATCCTGCATAAAGTGTCCTTGCAGTAAAAATCTTTCATTTCCACAAAACAAAACTGATTTCAATAAGTGTCCCAGCCTCTGTCCTTCTAAAGTTTACAGGGCTTTTACTAAAATTTTCTGTCCTGGTGAAGCAGCCTGGGCAATCAGGCTGCCATACGTTTCTGTTCACATTGTCATTACGTTATTGCTGTGTGTACGCGAGCGATGTAAAAACTTGCAAATACACTGTGATACTCTGTGAAATACCCGGATGGCCATATACGTTGTTCTGCCCTGTCAAGTCAGGTGAATGCATGATTGCATGACATTTGATTATAAGCTTTTAGAATTACGTTCATCTCAGAAATATTTTCTTGCAGGTCCAAATCCAACGAGATCCAAATGAGATAGTTAATAGACAAAAATGGGGTCAAAATAATAATAAACACGATGAATATAGTGAGACAGGCATGATGACAAGGGACTGATCGTTCAACACAGCAACTCGGCACTTAAGCGCAATCCAGGTCCTTTTGATTGAAATTGTACAAATCCTGACCTGTCTGTGTTCTTTTCGACATGGATTAGTTGACAACCCAGCTGTATATCGCTCCCATCTTCTGCTGTATACGGGGCTGTCTGTGTCCGGCTTAATCCTGGGAAAATAATTCGCCGTTCAGATTCCTGCGTTTGACAGCCCTGTATTGATGGCCAGAAAACATTATGCTCAGGATTCATTTAAGCTATTTAGGAAATGGGCTTTGATTGCAATCCATTTTAAACACATAAAAATCGCTAAGAATGTCGTTTCTCCTAAAAAGTGGTATTAATTAATGCGGCGGAGTTACTATACCACGACATGTCCTATTGACATCAATGCCTTGATGTCATTTTTAATTCCAAGGAAATGGCCCTCGTTTTTGGATTAGTCCGTAACTTTTAACACCCTGCTAGGTTTCGCCTTCATCGGCCACATTATTCAGTATAATTATGTCATAATGAAATTCGGTGAAACTGAAGGCAGCGCGTGATGACGGCCTAATGAATATTACCTAGTTAGTTAAGCGAGAAGAGCAGATCTGCCTCAGTCTGATGGTTTTCCCCCAAGCGAGATTATAGGCCTATTTAGTTCAGTGCACTTTTGAGACTGTTTTAGCACGATAAAACGGGTTCAATCTTGGCTTTGGTTTTACCTACTAGTTTGTGCAAAGTTTCCTTGAAATACATAAATGCCGTGCATATATGTGGCGGTCCTTTCAGCTTTTTGTAATGCGAGATTTTCATTACTTTGCAAGGGCAATGGCGATCTGCAGTGAAGTCAGATGAAATGAGATGTTTGCAGTCTGAATCAACAATCCCCACCAACCCCATAGACATGTGCCGGGTTTCTTCTGCGTTTTCGGAGAAGCGGCTGTTTATCTTTGTTTATACGGTCAGAATTCTAACGCAATATGTGTACACTTCTGATTAGTCGTTACCTGTAAAACGTGTGTTTACCTAAATTGAAGCGCTTGTTGCGGTGGTCAGAAAAAAGGTCCATCTTGGTTTCGTTAAACAATAACTCACGCCTGGCGCCATCTGCTATCTCGACAGTTGCCTTTAACGCTGAATAGATGACTTGATACAAACGGTTAAAAAACGGCAAGGACCTTTGGGTCATTTTTAAAAGCTAATTATTATATAAATTGCAGGGAAGTAGGTTCGTATGAGAAAGAAACACTGTTTTTCACTCTGTTCACATGCAGGTGCGCTTTGGTGGTGTAGACTAACCAAACACAAACTCCAGCGCTGCAAACTTGGAGTGAGATTTTCAATTCTTCGAGACAAGTCTGCACACACATTTACATTTATGTAAGAGTTTTATTACCTTGTAAATGGTGTGTAGGGTTTCCAAACTACCCCAAAGTTTTTAATGTAACTAATTTTAAATTTATAATGGAACAATATGGATTTGCCTTACGATTTCTTGCATGAGCGTGAGTCTCAAGCCAGATAAATGCGTGAGAGTTGGCTTGAGCAGAATGTGATTTGCACCTCGCTTGCGCCATCTTGTGGGACACTTTGGTCATTACAATCAGTTAACCTGCACGTTGGAAGTATGTTATCCGAAGATTTCCTCGTTTTCCTTCCTACCGCTCGTCTTCCGCTTATCCTCTTGTACAGGATGCGGTCAGATGAGTGTCTCTGAATGAGGCATAACGAGGGAGGAAGGATTTCTGGTTTCTTAATATAAGTGGGATCAAGTATGACCGCCATAATACTGCAATCACAAAAAGGGCATCTTTTCATGGCATTTATTCATGTCTGCCCCATTTCAAAGGTAAAAATGCAGGTGTGGACAAAACACCTAACCAAACAACCTGGTGGAGTGAAAAGTTCTCCTGTTCTGGCTTCTACTTTATGGAAGATTTTCACTCAGCCTCTGCAGAGTGATGCCTTTTCCACTCTTCCTACAAAGGAAGCCAGACTGCGACATGCAACACCATTTTACTCTTGTGACAGGACAGGGTGAGATACCTCTCCGTTAATCCATTGGAGTCGGGTAACCATTCAGCATTCAACAATCTCCATTTTCCAGGTTGAAATGTGCTTTGGGAAAGACAACCTTCTGTGCTGAATCTGTCTTCGGGACTTTCTACGTAAAAATGGCTACATCTGCTCCAGATTGTTCTTAATCGCAGCTAAATGTAAATCAGGCCGTGGGTCCTGCCACACAGTTGCCACTCATGCTGTGTTACTCAGTTGTCACATGGGAGCGGCGTTAAAAAGTCTTGTTTGTTCTCTCACCAGTTTTGGTCATAAGTGCAGAGTCACAAAGTAAAGCCTCTGAAAGGGCACATACAACACAGTGAATCCTTCCCTGTCAAAGGCGTGGGCTTGTAGCTCCTCCGCTTCTTGCCTGGAAGTCAGGCCCCCATCAGCTTCTGAAGGGTATTAGCTATGCCAGCCATTTTTCACATGCTTTGTGAGATTTGTGAGTGAAATCTTCCAATAGGCTAGAAATAGCAATAAAGGGAATCAATCAATCAATCGATCAATCAGATTTAATGTCAGCCTGACCAGAGGCACCATTTTTATTTGGTACATTGATTTTTTTTTTTTTTTTTTTTTAAAAAGAGGACCTTGAAATACTGATCTGGGAAAAAGTGGAATTGATCTGGTATTTTTTTCTTTAGTTTTTATGTCAAATAATTTAGAGGTGCCTCTTAAGCACATCCAACTTTCATTCGTTTTTCCATTGCTGGCAAGATGTCCAAGGAAGATGATCGTTTTCGGGATGTCTGCCCTCCCATCACGTTAAGCACATCTTGATAGATATTTATGAAGACAGTGGAATCATGATGGTACCACAGACTGCCAGTAGGAGTCTCTGAGCTGTTGAAATGGTCAATGGTCTTTTTTGGATAACAGCATGCATCCCTGCAGCCTGAAACATAATATCAGCATATTGTTTGTTAAATAGGCACTAACATTGTGCATGAGGCTCTTGACTTCTGGCCAAACTTCAGCAGGAGGTTAAGTGTATATATAGTAACCTTGACTGCTTCTCAGCCGTTCAAATGCCCGTTGCAAACCGCATCACCATTCGGATTGGTAGGAGCTGTAGAATAAACATGGCTTGATAAGTATATTTTTACCTACTGAATAGTAGTGTTTGACATATCAGAGTTCAGTGAAATACATTTCAATTGAGGTTATAAATGCAGATTATTATCAACAATGGAATGTTCTCACTTTTACATTTACTGTCCTGTACATCTATCCATCTTCCAACCATTTATCCGGGGTAGGGCCGTGGGAGAAAGCCTCGAGTCGATCCCTGACAGTATAGACTGCGAGGGTGGGGATCTGGCCAGACAGGGTGCCTGTGTACCACGAAACACATGCATGCACACACGCTACCAATACCAAGATACAGGCAATTTAGAGATATCAGGATGGCGAACACTCTGTCTCCAGGCTGCAGTAGGAAACCGGAGGACCTGGAGGAGATCTGTGCAACACTGGCCCAGAAATGTGAGTATTCAGAGCTTCAATGAAACAGTGCTGCTTAATAAACTGTGCAGTTGTCCAGGACCCCCCGTCTGCACAGACGTGAGACTCTCCTGCAAGGAATCTACTCATTGATGGTATTTGGCAGCATCAAAGGGGTCACATTGTCTTGGGAGTTAAAGATATGGAGCAGTAAGGACATGGACTGGTAAGCAAGAAACTCAAGTTTCTGGTGTAAAGAGGGCAAACAAGGTAAAGGCATGACATTTGTTTTGCGTTAGAAGGTGTCTGTCAGACAATAATTAATATGACACAATGAGGCTCGAGATTGTCCTTTGGGTTGTGAGCAAAAGGTGGCGCTGTTGCTATGTCTGTAAGTCTTGAAATCTGCATCCTTTTAAAACTGATTTATAGTCAGTGACACTGATCTTTTGAATGGAGTGTTATCAGTATAATTCTAATATAGTACCTCACAGAGGCTTTCAGGCTGTGTTACTTGGGCACGTCTGCTGGCGTCAGTGACAAAACAAGACAAAATAAAGTGGAGAAATACTATTTTTATTGCATAGCTATAGGTGCAGGAGGACATGTTGTTAATGCACAGCTAGGTGGCGCCGACTGGTCTTAATTTCCCTGCTGTTTTGCTTTATGTCTAAAGAAAAGATTGACGAGGTCATTGCGCACACATGGGATTCACCGGTACCGGACTGCATGTGTCGAACGGGTCGCTGTCCATGGTGCTGTTGTTATCAAGGCTGCCCTGGTGCTGAATGGCCAGCACCCTTACATTTAGGTGGCGCTTCTCGCTGCGCCACGCACAAATTCTTTGCATTTCATTAAACACTTGACATTATTGCCCTAATCTATTACAGAGCGCTCGTCGATAGTTTGATTTATTAAGCGTGGACTCGAAGAGTATGAGGACTAAAACATGGCTCTTAATAAACCGAATGAATATTTCTATTTATCTGTGTCAACTGATAACTAGGCACCAGTAATGAAATGCAAAACACAACACATGTGAAGTCTGGCGTTTATTGCGTATAAAAATATCTCCATGCATGCTTTCATGCAGAGATACGATGATTATATCGCATGCGAACAGCCAACAGGTGGCGCCATAGTTTGAAAAATACGAAATATCCCATGCAATGGTCTCTGTTTAGTTAGATAGACAGTCCTGGGATAATATGAGTGTTTTACAACTATGAGTTCGAAAGTGGTGCAAATTGTTATAATAGATGAAATACAGTGAAATAGCGTCTCGATACGGCATGAACAAATTTTAATGAACAAAATCCTATTAAAGTCATATTCATGTGCAGTGTAGATTCGGGAAGCCAATATGGTACCCACGTTGTCCACTTTCTATCTGCTTGCTGATTGTACAGCGAGAAGCGTTTATCATCTATTGTAATTATAGTGCACTCATGTCAATCGCATTAATAATATTTACATTCAAGAATAAAAGTGTGCTGCTTGCTGACTAATGCATTTTAAGAAACACGGGTATGACAGGAAAAAAACTACTTCTGGGAACAGTAAGACACCAATTGTTTAACACCATTTATCAATTTTATGTCATTTTTTTAAAAATGCATAAAAAGGTCAGAAACACTGGAATTGCCCACCGTGCGTGAAATATTTAAACGCTGAAATTTCGATTAGATGTTGAGTGCAGGTTCAAGAATATTAACCATTGTTAAAATCCCTTCCTTATAAAATGCCACCCACACGATGACGTATAACTTCAGGGCCAACTGCTGAGTGAAATCTTCTAATAGGCTAGAAAGCATTTCCAACATTATATGGAACCGTTTATTTTAAGACATACATGTGAGCCTGTGGCGCGCTTGCCGTGCACGGTGTCCTCCGATGGGCTGAATTGGAATCGACAAGAGGGCATTCCTAGCAAAGGTAAATAAAAAAATATATAAACCTTCACGGATTCTCCATTGGATAATATGTCAGTAATTGAAGCTCATTGCGAATTCTTGTCGACATTTTCACCCCCGATCATGTCACAGGCTTGGCCGCCGGCCGGCTGCGTAACAAAGGGGCCGTGCTGGGGGAATATCCCATTACGAAGTGACAGAGCATTTGTCACTGAGATAATAAATCTCGCCACTGCTTCGGGAATGCATTACAGAAACAGTTCATACAATATTCCCCGACGTTATACAAGTACTACTTCATCATACCGAATTCAGCTCAGCCACTTCGACTTAATCGGAGTCTGTACTTTTATCTGATATAATTTGTCATGTTTTTTGAGAAATTGGTAGTTTTGCCGAGGATGGTGCTGCACACCAAAGATAAAGCTTCTGGAAAACCATATTAGCTTGTGATAGAGATCTTTAATCCAACTTTGTTCATTTATTTATTTGTTTGGTTGGTTGGTTTTAAAAACAACAGAAAAGGAAATTGCCCGTTATAGAGTGTATTTACTGTTCATTTGCCTTTGCTTCATAGAACATACAGCACCATGCCATCCATCCCCTAAAGACCTTCATATTACGGAGCTTGGGAACAATAAACATTCATGTCCTAATGCACAGTCGGCCTGGCTATGTGTAGCGGCAGTGTCAATATTTTACGCAAATCTTAAAACAAAATTATGTTTTTGTTTTAAATGAGCGCGCAAATAAATTTTCGTAAGTCGTAGTAATTTCGTTGCATCAAGGTCACCTCAGCGGTGTCAGGTTACGGTGTCACATGTAAGCCTGACGTAATCGTGGGTACTTATAATTAGGCTGTAGCTGGGCTGGCGAGCCTGATTCGTGGAGAGCCGGTGCGGGTTTTTCGGATGACCTCTCAATCAGCCAATAACAGTGAGTCCCCAGCGGGTCCCAAAAACCTGCACCCACAGCAGCTCTCCATGAGATCAGGTTTGCCCCCCACCCCCCTGGGCTGCAGCTTTTGCAAATTCTGTAACTGCTCTATACAGCAGAAATGCTTGTTCAATAGTCCTTTCAGTTCTTTGTTTTTATGCTCTAACCTTTTCTAAGCAGTGGGGCTGGTCACTCCTGTAGGTGACATGGACGGCCGCCTGGAGAGGCAACTTTGCTGGCCGATTTCACTTGTGTTCTCCACGCAACATCTGACACAAAATGAAACTGGCTTGCTTGAACCCATGGTACTCTGAAAGTGGGTGTCACCTTCTGAGAAGGTGCAGACTAACCAACCAGTTTCTTTTTAATCTCCAATGGGAGGCGCCGCACTGTCACAATACGTGTGGGGTGGGCTGGTGCGAAGGTTGCTGTTTGGTTAACACGACATGACCGAAAAAATAAACACCATAAGGAAAGTGATGACAAGAGGAAGACCAGCAATTCACAATGAGCAAAGATTAAGATTGGACTGTTAAGCAATTGTTTTCTTAATCGTGAATAATCGCATACACAAGAATGTTTCAATAACAGAAAAAAACGTTTTAGTCTGTTTATAGCAATTAAATTCTACTGACTGCCTTTATTCGCACTATTCTCCCACTGGGGTGTCAAAATTAATGCAGTTAACGTGATTAAATAAAATAACGTATTTGGACTTCAAAGCACCTGTTATAAGATATATTATTATTATTTGTAATTGTTTCATTATATAAAAATGTCACACATTAAATTATTTGTTGTGTTGTTACATAGAATCAAATAATATTACACAATGAACAATTGTTGGTTTTTCACAGTGGCGGGGGTAGTGCGGGAAGGCCAAAGGTGGCACTCACTAGGGTGCCACACGGCCCAGGACCGGCCTGCGCAGCATGTTTTCCTGAAGTGTGAAGTGCACATTTATACAGTCCTGTTTCCAGAAAAGTTGGGACGCTGTGTAAAATGTGTTGTATTTGTTCTCTTTTCCATTAAATATGTGTTTGCATGATTTGCAAATCATTGCATTCTGTTTTTATTTACATTTTACACAGCGTCCCAACTTTTCTGGAAATGGGATTGTATTAATTTGGGTGACTACATGTTTTTTGGCTTAACGAGGTATTGGAAAGATTTAACGGGAACAGTAGAGGAGGCTAGCATAATGTTTAATGCTATGGGATAGTATGATTTTTGTGGTGATAATGACCAGAAACCAGGAAATAAAAGATGCAAGGTTCAGGGCAGCACTAAGGAATACTTGTGTAAGTGTTTTGGGGGTGGAGCTGCCGGCTTCGGGGTGGAGCATCCAGCTTCGGGGTGAAGCTGCCGGCTTCGGGGTGAAGCTGCCGGCTTCAGGGTGGAGCATCCAGCTTCAGGGTGAAGCTGCCGGCTTCGGGGTGGAGCTGCCGGCTTCGAGATGGAGCATCAAGCTTCAGGGTGGAGTCCTCTGTTAAGAACGGCGGAGCTGCTCAAGGGGTCAGGCTCAGCATCTGTGGCTGCAGTTGCCGGGCTGTTCGCCGACGTTTCCTTGATGTCCGCCTCAGGCACAGGTAGCATCCAGGCATCAAGGCATGGCGAAGATGGCATAAATAAAGGGGGTTTCTACCGCTACTCAGGTATAGCTGACATCCGTGAATTCACAGTACATCAGTTCCCTGTGACGTACTGACACAGGCCTTACGTTTGCTGGCAGATGGTTCTGTGGGCTAAAGTTCCGATAGCTGACAACTTTATTGCCAACGGATGTTTTGCATGTCCTAGGGATTACAAGGAGACCTGTATCCTGCAGTCTGAAAGTATGTTCCTCAAGGTAATTTTAGTTCCAGTTTTTTAAATTAATATTTATTAAAAAAAGAAAAATCTTCCAATTTTGATTTCATTCTTATTTTAGTTTGTATTCATACTGAACTAAATTTCGTAACCGTTTTAATTTCAGTTTTTAAAAAGAAGCCCTCAAATTAAAACGCAATATCTATCATGAATAATAGCATTTAAATGAACATTATACACCCTTTAGCATAACCATAAAAATATGTATTTCTCAAACTGCAGCAGCCTCCACCTGCTCAGGGAGTAACTGATAACTGTACCAGCGGTCGTGTCGAGGATTTTGCAGAAACGTATTAAAGCTGGTGATTCACACAGCCTGTTTGCTATCCATGATTCAGCAAACAGTTGAACCAGGACATTCTCCCACTTTTTATGTTCAAGTGACTGAATTGGCTATAGGGCTCCTTTATGCACAAACATAGTTAGCATTTGTTTAGTTGGAACTGTAGTTTTAACTAGGGCTGTCAAAGTCACCATATTAAAGTTAATTTAAAAGTCAAGCCACGTTCTCTGGTTGAATTATTGTGCTAATTTTTATACCCCATTTGGAAACAAGCATGAGCACAGATCTTTAATAGAGACCTACAAGATTCCTTCCGTATTGTATTTCATATGAGAGCTTCATTCATGATCTCCAGAATCCCAGAATTCACAGCTACAATCAGAACAATAGCTGTTTAAAAGGGAAGCTGATGGAGGGAAAAGGTAAAGGATTGTTACTTGGTTCATTTCACTTCTCATTCAAAATTCTCAGATGGCACAAAGAATAAAAATATCATGATTCACAATACTTGTTTTGTTCTATTGAAGGCTGATATGTGTAAATGAACATCTTTCCAGTTATTTGAACTTCCAATTGTTGTCAGGCTACTGTTTTTTACAGCTATTTGCCAAATAAGTTTTTCATTTATAATTTAGATTTAGTTTATTTGTTCTAAAATGTTCACTTTCTGTTTTGAGAGCAATGTCATAAACTGAGAAAAAAAAATAGTTTGCCGGTGGAAACTATGAAATGCTTTTATGTCGTAGCTGCTTTATTTAACCCATGCAACATTGATATAGATATAATAAATATGGTCTTGGAAAACGTCCACTGCCAGTGCAGACACTTTCTCATTATTGCTATAACTCAAATAGTATTTGCCAAATCTATTTCAAACGCTGCAGACAAATTGTATTAGGGGACATTCTGGAAGTGATCAAATTTTCATACAAATTGCACAAAAAAACTTGAGTGGCACCCAGTATTGATAGTACAGAGTATCGACAGCTTAAAACGATTGGTTTAAGTCAAATCATGTGGTGGATCTTTTCCAAACTCTGCAGACACATGTTTGTATGGGTAACAATTTGGACTTGAAAATTGAAGCAACCCTGTTTAGTGGCAGCAAGGGCAGCAAGTGACGGTAATAGACCCTTGACCAAGTAAATATGATAACTATTTGATCTTATTATATGATTTACTCAATTTGAAATTAAAGTGGTAACACTAGGTGGCAGTAGAAGAGGGAAAGGAAGGCTGTAGAAACCATCTAAGGTATTCCGCGGATTTTATCCAAACTTCCCATGGGAATTGTAGTAGTCAGTGGTTCTCAAACTGTGGCATCCGAGATGTTTTTCTGAATATCCTAAAAATATTTGGAACCGCCCCCCAGCAGATTGGTAGCTTGTGCGCAAAATGTATCATGGAGAAGTTTAATTAAAATTCAATACAGATTTTTTGTGGAGAGTTCGGGAGACTGTATAGGGTAGGCTTGATTGGTATTATGGTAATTTTTTCATCATAGTGTGTTCTGTGGTATTTTCGGTCTTTGAAATTGATTGTGGGCAAACCCCTCTCTCATTCGGCGAAATTTATTGTGGGAGAATTTAGTCGTGTCACTCAGCCCTAGTCAGCGCAAGAAGGAACAGCCACAGATCTGGTAAACCTGAGAGGAGTCACACAACATTGGGGTTTTAACAGAGGTTCTTTTGAAGAGGTGGGGAGAGTGTGTATTGCAGGCTGGGGCAACACTGCAGTAATATTGCTGGTTTGCTGCGGAACATTTTTGAAATTTTTCATGGGGGAACCTTCCCCCCCCCATATGGTTACTATGTAAAATTAGATACTGGCCAAGCGTAGAGATAGAGGTTGTTGGGTTTGCATTGTTGTTTTATCTTTGATATTTGTCTGTGTGCTCATGTTAACTAGTCTAGCGTTATAATGATGTATAAGTGCATTTCCAAAGTTAAAATGTTAATATAACAAATTATTGATTGTTTGCTAGTATTTAATTTGGAATCTGGTACATTAAGATTTTATGTACGATCTACTGTGCCTGTAGGGCAGTTTTCTCGCCAGCGCACTGGAGCTTATGTGTGTGCAGTCAGAAACAATCTAGGCAGCGGTAACATTAGATCTGATAAGAAAATCTCAGTGTGATCTGTACAGCATGTGTGTGTCTCACATTACATGGCAGTTACTTGGCTATACCATTAGTGTGTTATGTCATGTACATACAACATGATTGTATATGTAATTAATCTAGATTAAAAGTTAATTAATTCTCTGACAGCCATATTTTTAGTGTTATTTCACTTTGGTTTCTTTTCATGGTGCTGAAGTCCTCAACACGCTTCAGGTGGCAACATACATGTGTCTTTAAATTAGTGTGAAGCAAAGTTTAGTCTCGCAAAGACATATTTCATTTTGTCTATCTGAGATGCTTATCATAGTCTACATTCACCATTAATGATTTAGAGGAGGAACATTTGGAAAGTTGATAAAGGCTAATAGCCCATAGGTAGGCTTTTCAATTCAAAACTTTGGCTAAATAATATAAATCACACATTTTCATTTGTACTCATTTTTAACATTCTTTAGTTTTGGAGTTTGTTGTTTTAAAACTCAGTTTAGTTTTGGTGTCTTGTGATTTAGTTTCATTTTAATTTTGATTAAAGAAAGGCTTTTGTTATTGTTTTAGCTTCAGTATTTGTTAATAATAATAACCTTGATATTCTCGCCTGTACATTAATCATCCCCTTTAGATAAGCAGGGTCTGACCTTTCAGTGGCTTATAAATGAGGAGAAGCGTCTCTCCGGAGCACAGCAGGAAGGCAGCCAGGAGACGTGAGAGCTGGACCAGACTGGCTGTGTTTCCTCTTTAAGTGTCCTACAGTATTTTGAATTTTATCCAAGCCACAGTGTGTTATCTGAGGCATCAAATTAAACATTGCAGTCATCTCGTCTGCTATGGTCAGCCGCGTGTTCATTTTTCTGCTTTTTTTCTTTGAACCACAAAAAAAAAAAACCTGATAGTCTTTTATTTCTGAACTGTATTTCTGCTAAATAGTTAATGTGAGCAGTAAAAGACAGGTCACTGTCAAAAACAAAGCCTGGTTTTTAAGCTGACTGAGCAAAATGAAAGTTTAAGTCCTTAGATTTAAGAGCTGACAGCACAGCGTTCTTATCAGTGACACAACCCCGAAGTGTCATCTTTACACTTAATTGCAGCAGTGTGTTAAGGAGCCATCAGGTCTGATTGAAAGGTAGATTTGTGTGTAATCAGTGTGTGAATGAAAATTAATTTCACGCTTTTGTTTGATCTTCCCAAGCGGCAGCATATAGTGTGGGAACAATGCTGGTCCCAACACGATCAAAAGACAGTTCTGAGCGAAGACACAGCGCACTTATCAGATTTCTGACAGCCGCTTAATGGAAGTTAATTAAACAGGAGGAAAACGACTGAGGGGCAGGTGCCAACATAGGAACTGAGCCCGTGTTACAGAAAGAGATGGTCGTTGGTACCAGAATCAGCGTTTTTACTGCATCAGAGGATAAACAGTAAGCTGTTCACTAGCGTCAAACTCTGGGCAGAACCTGGGTGGGAATTTCTTCAGATAGTCTGTAAATATGTCTGTAATTATGAAGCAACAAATTTTTAACGTGGGGGGTTGAGATAGGTCTATAATTTAGTGTGAAGTACGTTGCATATTACAAAATTGGGAATATTAAATAAGAAATCCCACCCTGAGTCCAAGTAAGAATGCACCAGTTAAGAGTAGTGAAGCCCTCCAAAGAATAACCTCATTCAATTAGAAAGAGTAATGCCTCCAAACTATCTAAAAGTAGCTTTAATTTGTTTAAAAGAACGTTTTTTTCAAACTGTGTGGAGAGTATATTTATACACTTGGTAATATTTGGTTAGAGATGCAGATCAATTAAAAACAGCAGCTCCTGAATACTTTGGGGCTTTTAGTCACTGGGTTTGGATCCCCTACCAAAACCAAAGAAGGTCTACAGTCCCCTACAAAGACCAGAGAGCGTGGTCTTCAACCTCCTACAGAGTCCAGAGATGGTGGTCTACAATCCCCTACAGAGACAAGAGATGGTGTTCTAAAGTTCCCTAATGAGACCAGAGAGGGTGGTCTAAAGTTCCTACCAAGACCAGAGAGGGTGGTCTACAGTACCCTACTGAGACCAGAGAGGGTGGTCTGCAGTCCATACAGAGACCAGAGAGGGTGGTTTAAAGTCTCCTACAGAGACCAGAGTGGGTGATCTACAGTCTCCTACTGCAAACTTGGGTGGGTAAAGTCCCAAGTTGTTGGTGGTATTTATTATTATTTTACTTTTTTTCTGTGCAAACTTTTACACTTATTTTAATTCCTTTCTTTTAAATGTATGTAAAAGACTTTGTAAAACCCTGTGGTTAAAACAGTGCCATATATTGTAAATAAATAAAATAAATAGTAATCAAAGATTTGGGTTTGTAACTGGAAGGTTTCTGGTTGAAGGAGGGGCCAAGTTGTAATATTCTTGTGCTGGTTAGTTAGTCAACCAACTTTATAACAATGGTTAAACATAGTTGTTGCTGTACCACAGGCATTACTTTCACACCTGACCAGTACCTAGAATTCTGTCATCTCTCTGTGGGGTTAGATCAGCAGAACACGGCCAGACTGTGTCCCAGAGATCTTCTCCTGTCACAGATAAGAGAAGCTGACTGAGAAGATGCTTTTGATATATAGATGTCTCTCTCTTGTGGGTGGAATTTGCAGTTAGACCATGAAACAGAAAAGACTCCTATGAATACCCAGGGTTTCTCAGGCAGGAAGTAGAAGAAGCACGAAGGCGGCAGTATTCCAGTTACGAAATTATTCATCTGGAAACAATATATTGATTAACTGCCTCTTTGATTCAAGCGCCAGCTTTCTATGGAAAATTAGCCAATTGAATTGTCCAGACCCAAAATCAGCACTCAGCCAAACAGCTAGCTTACAGTAGTTACGTATTCATTAAGTTTGGCCAAGTACAGCTACTCTGGTGACAGATTCATGATTTTAGAACTTTAATAACCTCAGTGAACAAACATAGAATGAGCAGGAGAATATATATACGCCCATAGAATAATGTTCTTTCCCTTCAACAGAATATGATATGAGGAGAAGAGGTTCAAGAGAGGTGACGATCACTCGTACGCCGGGCTATAAACATGAGTCATGCAAAGTAGGAAATAGGAAAGTAGGATGTAGGAAATCATAGAATCCCCTTTTTCTTCAAACCTTCTCAACGGGAAACATAGAGGTAGAGGAACGTGACTTTTACACTCCAAGTCAAAATGGACCAAACTGTATGTTATATGCATTGATTTGAATATAATTAGAACCTCATTTATTGTGCAGGTACTGCCGAAAAAAAAATGTAAATTCCTCAGAACCTGCTGCTGCTCAGGCTGCGATCTGTCGGGGATCATTACCACCAACCATCATGTCAGTGTGTAGGTCTGTAGGGGGGTCAGCGGCTTGGACTGTCCCTTTAATGCATCAGTCAGGATTTAATAGGCAGAAGTCAAAGCACAGCGATGAAATATGGGCCTCTTAGCTGTCCTATAAATGACTCAGTGCACCCGAATCTTTGCCATATTTCACCGCCAGGAATTAGGATTATTCACGTTGGTCATTATAAAATGCCTGTCGTCGGTTAGCTGGACGAAGGACGCGTTTTGATGGACGGTATCTGGTTTTCGTCTTTCTGTAAAGGATCATCAGCTGAATTCTGACAGTGAACATGAAGAATAACCTCCGGGAGATGCAGGGACACGTAAAGGTCAGGATGTTCTGGAAGGTTCACATTCAGACTGTCTCTGATGATGTTTACACTCCGTGTCACTACGCTTCCCTTTACGGCCTGTGTCATTATGGTCATGTTTACAGTTGTTGCTGCTAGTTACGTTTATGCCCAGGTATTGTAGGTTTCTACGGCTATAGAAAACATTGTTCCATGGCTGTGAATTATAATATCTATGGTTTTTAATGTGATACCCACAACAATCAACAACAGTCCTATACAGCAGTACTAAGATTGCTTTTTTTTATACTATAAAATGAATACTGCTGAGTTATTGCATGAGTTACACCTGTATGAACCAAAGCTGAGCCTGCTCATTTTTGAATACCAACAGTCTGTTGAAAAGTAAAGATCCTTTCAAGAACCTCAATTATAATAAACCCGGGATAGCGTTCAAGAATTTAAATTGTCATCTATATCCATCATAATCTGGCAAGAAAATTTATTAACTAATTTTTCTTGTGCTGAAAAGTGAGTGATATAATTGTGCAAAATTAGATTAATGTGGGCCCGTGCCAGAGTCTGAGGGCAGCTGCAGACATGTCCAAATTATGAAAGGCTCTATCAGATGGTGGGTTGGCCGGCAGCAAATGAGTTGTGTCACTTACAGTATAAGCACGACCCAGTACCTTACACTGACACTGGGAGGCAGGCAGAAAAACTGCGGGTATAAGGAGGAAAAGTGAAGGGACAGCCTTCGCTCTTATTAACTCATAGATAACAGACTTACTTTACACCTTGAGTCTATAATATGAGAATTATTGCATAAACTCACCAAGGAAACACAGAGGTAAATATAGTTTTTCCATTTAGTTGCCGGTGCTGAACTTTCCCTGCCTCATAAGTCTCTGAGGCAGTGCCAGGTCTTTAATGTTTAATGGGGATAATTTTGCATGGTGCTGTTTCACACACACCATCTCCCGGGTGTAAATCTGAGCCCAGCAGTGCATAATAGATTCGTTGTGAGTTGACGAGTTAGCTTTGCGGGCAGTAAGGAGTGTCGACTTAAAGGCCCTGGAATCCCAAGCCAGAGCTGTTGGTTCAGTCCCTGGGAGAGGCTCAGCTCTTGAACTCCTTTAAACAAGGCTGGATCTCTTAGTACTCTGCTAAATTATCCAGCTTTATCAGTAGGTATGAGGACATCTTTTGATAAATAGTAAAATAAACGTAAATCTCTACCTGGCAAAGTAATGTCAGCTGGGGCCCCTAGGAGGCGCTCTCATAATGGCCGGAGGGAGTTTCTCTTGCAAAAAGTGGTTGGATTATTGTGGAGATAGAGCTCAAAAAGCCTTCATCAGCAGGACCTCACCGAATATATATCAGCAATGTTTCATTCAATATTGAGAGGTGGCCTTCTGTGTTTATACGCTTATAGCTATTTCATGGTTGGCCAGGCAGCATAGTTAAGTTCAGCTCGTTCGCTACGAAAAAAGGTCAGTTAATAGAATTTGTTCTTCCACAACCCGTTCTTCCAGAACTGGCTACTGCACAACAAGCAGATGCAAATATTACATGGCTTATCCATTTGGTGCTTTATAGATTCAGGGTCCACTTCAAAGCAATCTATGTTTCTTTCTCTAGAGCCCATCAAAGTTTCTAATCACCCAAATACTTACGGAGATTCAACGAAAGAAGGAGTTTTAACCGTGGCTTGTGAATTTAAAGTAAGGCCTTACTAAGGTCCACTGAACACATCAACAGCAAGTTCTGCTAAACCAGGCTGTCTAGCTCATTCCAATCATGCAGAGTCTGGTACAGCGTCTTACTCTTCAGGATACAATAAATAGGTTCTATTTGTAACTCTGATCAAGGTTCTCTTTGTCTATAATGCAGCAGAAAAGTTCAAAAGAAGGGTCACCATTTTTTTTACATAGTTGTTTTTTATCAGACAGTGCACGTGACTGCGATTATTCTGTGAAGCAGTTACTGTAATATCTGTAGTATAGAAGACTTTTATTTTGGAACAAAAACGCATTGATTCTATTAGAAAAGTATTACTATGCCTATGATTTTCATTTCAATTAAGTGTTAGAAGTGCCCCTGTTTCACCTTAAAATATACAAATAATATGTTCAAATCAGCATGTAGTTTTTACATAGTTGACACTGGTTCAAACAAAAAAAATACATTTTTCCAACAATTAGAATACGGACCAAAGAAAATTGCCGTTACAGTAAAGTTATTTAACCATTTTTAACATGGTTCTAATGAGGGGAAGCAAAGCAAGCCGTCCACGATAATTTAGGGATGTTCAGTTATTTTGGACTTATTGTCCATCCATTCAGTCCAGTTTACAAGAGATAAACACAGGTTATCATTTGCAGCCTGAAATGGGGCCGTGTACCTCTCGGTTTGCTCCTGCAGTTACTGAGGCACTTCTGAAAGCTGGGAAATCTCAGGTCGTTGTAAATAAAGGTTACTGCATCCGAGACACGTGTTCACCAGGCAAATCAAACAGAGCCTCAGCTTGATTTTTATCCCCCCCGATTGTTCTGTAATGCCCAGAAAGATTATACTCAGTCTATTTATAGGTGTCAGATCTCTGAAGAACCCCTGTGCTTTAATAACATCTAATCACATTCAACCTGCTCGCCTTTTCGTTCGGCCTTGGTTTTGGTCCCAGAGGAACACAGTCTAATGAAGAGCTCCTTCCAGTTGTCAAATGACACAACGTAGGATCCATAAAACCTGTTTACAACTCTGGGGAGAAACTAACGCTAATAAAGTTGGCAATTAAACCTTGAAACATTTCTATTACATGCGGAACATGCCATTTAGCGTCTGATTCAGGCGATCCACACTCACTCTTCCTACCTCATCTGTGAGTATTTAGTCTGACTAAGTAAGCTCTATTCTGAAACGATGCTTCAGACAAGATGTGATCTAGATACCTTCATAATGCGTTATAATGGTTGTATAAGCATTAAGGATGCTTCGTACTGCATTATAAAGGTATCTATAGTGCATTACAGATGAGAACTTCATAAGGCAGTCATAATGCATAATAAACATGCCTACAATGTATGTCTTTTTATAAATATTTACAGCCATGTTTATAGTGTTTTCTGAATGCATTATTATTTGTTATGAATATGTTAGTAAATTAACCAAAAATATGGCATTAAGTAATGTGTTGCCATTCCTCTATCCTTTATTCCTCTAGCTGAGAAGTGCATTGTTAAGATCACATCATCTGTGAAGAACCCCTGTGCTTTAATAACAGGGGAAGAGCTCCTTCCAGTTGTCAAATGACACAATGTAGGATCCATAAAACCTGTTTACAACTCTGGGGAGAAACCAACGCTAATAACGCTTATAATGCTTTATGAATGCATCATTTTGTATTATGAATGCGTTGATAAAGGACTAAAAACATTAAATAAAGTGCACCTGAATCTTTTCCATATTTCACCACGAGGAATTAGGACTATTCACGCTGGTCATTGTAAAATGCGTCATCAGTTGACTGGATAAAGGACGCATTTTGATGGACGGTATCTGGCTTCTGTCTTTCTGTAAAGCAGCCTTAAGTAAATTGTTGCCGAATGAATTTTTCAGAGACGGAAGATCGTTAAGAAAACATGCAGAAATCGGACTTTCTCGGCTTGTACGGCGGTTTTGTAAACACAACACCATCACCGTCCCGTAGAGCTTTGGCATATTTTGGCTGTGGATGTTCAGCCCATTGCCAGTATAGTCTTTCTCTACATATTCCTGAGGACCTCAAACCTACATGCCAACACGCTGGGAACATTTACTATTAAAACAGTTGGTGTATTCAGGAGGGTGGGGGGGGGAGACTTCCTAGTATAGTTGTTTTTGGTTTCCCAAAGAAGTGTCTCATTAAAATATCAGTTAATGTTTCTGTTAACAGCTTAGTGCTGTTCTCTCAGTGATGTTCTTTCTCTTTATGTATGTTTGATAGCCATTTCATTTACTTTCGTTCCACCTAGTCGCTGTTCCTTCATCTAGCCGGATTTCCTATTCATCTTCTGCTGCCTGGCACCAATTCATAATTTCTTCGGTGCCCCTAATACATGAGAACTGAGGTTCCGTGAATCAATGCAGGTATTGATGAATCCCAGATAAAAACCATTACAGTCACCAGCAAAAGCTTTAATTCTCTAGTTAAATCGATTTAGTTTTCACTGATCCATCTACATCAAGTGAGACTCGGTGCTATTTTGCGTGTTACCTTGGTTGCCTCTAGAAAAAGACATAATTTATTACCAGGGAAAGGTTTCTACCTCACACCTCGGTAAACAGCCCACTGATGAAGCTTCGATGGTCACTTACAACCAGGCAGTACTTTATAAAATATGAGACAGTTATTGTATTCCCAAAAATGCTGACATTTTTGTTCAGTAGAATTTAATGCTGAGAAATGAGAGGCATCTCACCCTTAGGTGTTTGATCTCATATTAGCTGAAGGCTACTTTCAGACCGTCCTTGTAAACCACTGTCAGATGTGCTCAACCATTAGATGTTAAAAACACCTACAGGCTGGGGTTCCGCTACAGATTTGGGGCCCCCAACCCAAGCCAGTCCAATTATGCTCCAAATTTTTTAGAGCCCCTTTGAACCATCCTAACTGTCCCCCTCTTTACAGCACCCCTGTCTATACAGGAGTGTTTTCAGGATATTAGTTATGTGGAACATGGACTTGCGTAGAAACATCATGGTTTGGTGTTCGAAATCTCTGCGTTGGATGGTTAGACAACTGGTATCCCTGAAACATGCACAGTTTATTTGCACAGTTTATTCTTTAAAATAAAATTCGGTCGTTCCGTTTAGTAAATTACATTTATGATCTGAATTGTTATTTTATTTTTAATATTGCTGTTGATATTTTTTTATTATTTGGACAGCTTATAAACCGCAAAGGAAAATTCAGAGGAATAAAACTTTACACAGTTTTTCAAAAAGTGTAGAGAAGATGGCAAGATGAAAGCTTTTATAAGTGATAGGCCTACGTACGTTCCAACGGAGATCGGTTTTTTCAGATTCAGCACAGCTTTCTGAGCTTTCTGCAATAGTGAAATCTCTCAAAAACTAAATAAGACATGCGAGAAAACGTAGATATATTTCTGCTCCAGTTTCTCCGTAATTAAGATAACTACATGTTGAACTGTATCATGAAATATTCTTGCATTACGTTTCTGAATTACATTTTAAAACAATAAAAAAAAAAAAACAGAAATCTGCGGAAATAGTATTAGCTAATTTAAAAATCTAAATATATTTTTAACATTTATGAATAAATACCTTAGCGCACTGCATAAACATAAACCTATAAAGTATATTTAAAAAGACATTAAAGTCTGCATTTTTTTGATGTAGACATTCGTTGTTCCTGTAGATCGGCATCCGTTTGTTGCTGGATCTATTCTCGCCTCTTTTTAACAACATAACTCCCCCCCCCCCACTCGCCCACATACACACACACACACACACACACACACACGATAATAGGCATTTTGATACACAGACAGCTGCTTTGGGGCCACGTGTCTTCCGGCTGCGGTCCCACGCGTGACCCTGCATCTCTGCACAGTCTATACATAAAAAAGTCACCTGCCATTCTGTTTAATGTAAGCTTAACATTATATATGGGGCTAACCTAGCTGTTTTAAATTAAATTAAATAAAATCCTCAATACAGAATCTACAAGGGAGCATTTTTAACAACGTGTTTAGTCTTTTTGGCCAAAGCGTCTTCAGACACCAGCTGGTGCTGTTGCGACGCAGCAACATGAGGTTGCTTTCGGTTTATCTAGGTGGAAACCCTAGTTATTCCGTCTCACTAGCCGGTACCGATCCCTTACCGATCAGGCTAGAAACTGAAAAGCACACTGCGGTTAATCTTAATTCGAAATGGCACATTTATTCAAAATCGTCATTATATCTGAAAGCTTTTCATCCTGAAGATAAACCCCCTCGTTATTAAAATATTCTCTTATTGCTGCTATGAGTTATGCTAATTTAATAATTTCGCCTATCAAAGAAATGAATCGCACCGAGAATAAATCACCGTGTCACTATAAAGCTGCATTAAAGTCTATAATTTACCTATTTGGAAAATAAGCCCGTTTGGAACTGTGACGGACTGCCGCTGTTCCGAAAGTTTTGCTTTGAAGTGCGGCTATAAAGTGATTAATTGTGTCACCTTGGGTCGTTGCTGCATGGTGATTATCAGCGACTGGCTTTTCCAGGCATGCCGCTCCCAGCCTAAGAACAATCGATTCCGTGCAGCGGGGACTGCGGATGCTGTGCCGCCTCTGCCGGCTGCCCGGGACGGGCGCCCGGCGCTTCGCCCACAGCATAGTCGGGCATTACTGTGGCAGCAGACTTTTCTTCCGTTTCATACAATGTGTCTAGAAAAAAAGTGTCGCGCCACTGACCTGTGCGCTCTGTGGCCAGCATCATGCATCCGTCCTTATGAAAAATAAACGCATTTTTCTTGACTATGGGTAAATATGTCTGAATATTGATTACCATAAACATGGGCATAAATTATAGGAAGGATGGGGGGGTTGTTACCAAAACCAGACAATGGGTGGAGACCTCAAAACCCCGCCCCACAGTCCTCAACCCAAAGTTATGCCCTTGACCATTAAGAACATAAGAAATTTACAAACGGGAGGAATCAAGCTTGCTTGGGGAGAACTTAACTAATAGCCCAGAGTTATTAAAGTCTCATCTAGCTCTGATTTAAATTAACCCAGGGTTTTAGCTTGCACTACACTAGCAGGAAGATTATTCCATACTCTAACTACACGCTGTGTTAAGAAGTGTTTTCTCAAATTCAGTTTAAAATGTTCTCCAGCTAATTTACACCTATGGACACGAGTATTTAGTATTAGTCTAGTATTTAAACTAATATTGAAATAGCCATTTGACTGAACAGCATCCAGACCTGTTAGAATCTTATAGACCTGGATCATGTCCCCCATTAGTCTCCTTTGCTCAAGGCTAAACAGATTCAGCTCAGCTAACCTCTCCTCATAAGACATTCCTCTAAGACCAGGAATCATTCTCGTAACTTGTAAATTAGTATTCCTGTTTCAATTTCAATTTGCATTTAAAGGATGCACTGCGGAGCTAAGACGGGATGCCTCTTGAGTGAAGACAGCTTAATGTTACGGAGTTTGGAGGACAGAGACAACATCTCTAAGTACTGAAGAACTTGGGAGAAGGGTTTTATATGACAAATGGAGTTCCGCAGCCCAACATGTCCAACCAGCACTGGGTAGGAATGTCAATGAGGGTGTGAAATCCACTCAGTATTAATTGTTGAAATGAAAACAGCCAAAAAAAATGTATCTGAGCAATATGAGCCAGCAGTAATATTGTGATAATAAAGTTTAGGCCTTTTGAATGGACAGGCCGCCATATTAAGCTAACTGTTGCTAAACTATCTGTATTCCTCTGTGGGGGGGCTGTCTACCTCACTTGCTCTCGAAGCGTGACAGGAGCTTTCAAGTGATGCGTAAACCAATATGAATAAGGGGACAGGGAGGGCAGATGAAATGGCTCAGTGTTGCACATCAATATGAAAATCAGCTTTTTCTTAGACATACCCCACGGCGGTACAACCAGCAACCAGAATGAGTGATATTGGGGGTCATAAACTTAAGTAAGACCAGCGTGGGCAATTCTGTTCTGCACTAACATATTTTCCTAAATGAATGCAGCCTCTCATGTGCAGAGCTGATATCCCAGGGTGCCGGACACGGGGTAAAAGCTTCAGAGCTTTGGTCGTCCTGGTGTTTCCCAAGCCTACAGATGCTGTAGCTGCAGGACACAACCACCCACAATCCACAGTCTTTACTATGTAAACCTTATAGATAATAACTCAGTAATAATTCTGTTCTAATATGCACTCTTGGCGTTGCTGTTTTTTATTGAGATCTAGCCCAGTTGGTATCTAATGGTTTGAAGGAGCCTAGGCTTTGTAGGGTGTGGTTCATTAGGTTGTCGCATTATACTTTTGGTAGGAAGGTTGTTTGTTCAAATCCCAGGCTTGGTATAGTGATTTACCCATTGAGTCCCTGAGCAAAGCACTTAACCCCCACTTGCTCTAGGGTCTGGGCCCTCAGCTGTACCTCACTTTGAATTAAGGTATAACTGCTAAATAAATAAAATATTTAGTAGCTGCCTAAAGAAAATCAGTTGTGATGGATGCTGGCAAAAAAATTACAATATGAAGCAAAGCATAATGCGTCTGGTCTCTGCGCCTCCCCTCTTCAGAGGTCTGACTGTCTGTCTGTTGATCTTTGTTACTCAGCCTGTGGATGGAGGTACTCTAATTTCTCCCCCAAAACATCAGTTAGTTTTTTCAAGCGCGTGTGTGTTTCCCCAAATGGTTTGACGATAAGGCTGTAAGCTTAATTACACACTGCGATTTACAAAGGCTGCAAAATACCAAGGAAATTGATTCACACTCAAGGAATGTGAAACAATGGATTCCCAAAACCAGCGACGGATTTTATCTCAAAGCAGGCGGTTGGCTCCGCTCGAAATGCGGCGTCACTGAATGTTGTAATTACTGTCGAATGACTTACTGCGAGTCCTTGACCCAGTTGTGATTTCTTATCACAACAGCCTGCTCTGAGTCAAGATTACTTTTTAAACTTTACCAGAAGGTCCACAGGCTGGGGCAGGGGGGGTTGGCTTATTCCGCTTCTCAGATGCTTGGAGGACACACAGCCCAAAGCCATTTAGGGAGCAATAACCCTTTTCCAAGAAGGGCCATCAAGCTGGCTTCCGCACAGCTTTTAGATTTCTTCTCCCCAGCCAGATGGCTCTGGAATTACACATTTTTTAATCTACAGCATGAACCGCTTTTGGCTCTAGGCACACATCTTAGAATATATTTCTTAGAGATTTTTTTTTGTTTCCCCCTGAGGGCTACATTTATTGGTAAATATGCCCTTTAACGCCAGACAGCAAATGTGTCGCGACGATTTGCAATCTGAAAGGGGTCCTGAGCGTATTTCCAGGCCCCCGCTGAGAAGCCTCTGCCAAATGCTGGTTGCATCCACTTCTCGACGCTCCTTAACACTCACTGTCTTTTGTTTTCCAGTCTTCCCGCCATTATCCGTACGGTGCAGATTTATATCTGCAGAACAATTGCGCGACATCCCTGAATAAACGGAATAATCTAGGGAAACACACGAGAACCGATTCATATTTGTCCCTTCAAAGTATGTTGTATTCCTGAACCGCTGCTGCTCCTGAGCGTTTATTGGGTCTTTCTGTCCGTTCTGGGGGACATCGATGCTCATGTATCGCTTCACGCTACTGGGACGCCTGCAAACTCTGCCGTGGGCGACACCGTGGGAGACCAGCCTGCTGAGTCTGAGCTACTGCTCTCTGACAGATGTTTTCTAACATACTCCAAATGGTCATGGCGATTGGCGGCGTGCAGGGGAGATAACGTCAGTGCTTCACATTTAGGCTTTGCTTGTACCTCTGGACTGTACGAAACGGACCCGGGCGGATCGCCGGAGAAACAAGCAGATGTTCTTTTTGCTGTTTCGGTTATCGATGTTTATTATAATACAAAAATAATTGCTCTGCGGATTTCTTCTTCTGCCCATTTAAGGGAATATTTCACAGAAGGCAAATTCAGTTTTCCAGTATGTTGTGCATTTCTTTGCAGCTGTTTGGCTCCCCCAGGCAGGAATACTGCTGGTTCCAGGCCTCCCCCATCTATACTGGAAGGGAAAAAAAGCTGCCAACATTTTTCGAAAATGGGAGCAGAGATGCCGCGTGCCTCCTGCCGCTTTCGAACACGAGAGTGGGGTGACACTGTCGCAGGTTAATTAAAAAAGCCATTCCCATCAGCAGAGAATGAATGGCAGAGTGGGGTCCCCCTGCTGGCAGGCGTGGTTATCTGTTCTGGGTACCTGCTTCGAGTGATTCGTCACTGTCTCCCACCTGACCGCGGCCATGCTGTCTCGGCCCATGCTGTGACCTGGCAGCTAATGTAAAAATGGGAGGACCTGTCCGACTAGGATCCGTTCCCAGATCCTGGAGCTTTGGGAGGGGGGGGATGGTTTTGTTTAAATGGATGAAATGTCACTGGTCCCCCCATGGAATGTAGACTGGTGTCAGATGCTCTGATTGTTGGAGGAATGCCGGTCCATCCATCATGGATCAATGGCAGAGGTGAATCCACAATGTTAGGCAGCTACAAATGTGTGCCATGCAACTAGGCAGTGTGAGCTGCTGTGATTTTTGAGGAAAGCAAACTGATGTCCTGAAAGCATTTTATAAGCCTTCCTTTCCGTTTATCTTATTGAATGAAAAAAGTGTTTTAATGCGGCATTGTCTAATAACCACTTATCCTGGTCAGGGTCTGGGGTGGGCCCGGAACCTGAGCTCATGAGCTCAACCGTGGGCGCACAGGCCACAAGCCGGGGGTGCACCTTAGACGGGGTTGCATTTTAACTTATTTTTAATTTAATTTCAACTTTTTAAATATAGAGGTCAGGTTTTCAGTGTTCAGGAAGTGAGGCTTAAAAAACAAAGACAGCAAACTCACAATTCCTTGTGAATTTTAAATTGATGCTTTACCTGGGGTTGTTCTAATATGGGTCTGTCTTCCGGACGATTTCAGCCAGGCCGGTCATTTCTCAACATTTGTAAAAGTGTTGATGCAGAGATCAGCTTCTGAGATGCTGAAAGAGCTGACAGGCTTAGATGATAATCCAAGTCGGATCGAGGGAAATTTGGTCCGTTGGGGGGGGGGGTGGTTAGGGGTATGTCTGACCGTTTTTCTCCCAATCTTTTTCATCCTGACACGCTAGCGAGCGGGATCAGCACTGTTTGATTACCTCACTGCTCCTCTTCCCAATTCCTCATCTGCCGGCATCGTGGATTGGGACCAGGATGTCCGCAGTGCAAGCCAGGGAGGGAGACGCCGCGCCGATGCCCTGTCCTGTGTGGGGAGCTCCCGATCCACAAGGCACTGCAAAATGTCTCACTCCATCCTAATCCTCTCTGCAGATCACATGCAAGGTTCATGTCATATAGATGAAACATCCATCCATTCTCTGTAATTGTTTGTCCTATTCAGGCTCACAGCAGGTCTGGAGTCTTTGCCAGAAGCTACGGGCACAAGGTGGGGGGGGGGAGATCAACCCAGGATGGGGCACTAATCCATCACAGGGCACTCGCACAATTTGATAACTCCAATTAATCTCACCCGGAGGAAATCCCATGATGACACGGGGGGGAACGTGCAAACTTCACACTCATGGAGCCATGGTGGAGACGCGAACCGGCACCAGAGGCGTGAGGGAACAGTGCCACCCACTGTGCCACCACAAATAATGTGTACTAATCTCAAGTGTTTATGAACTTACACCTCTTCTTAACAGCTGCTAAAAGTGTGTGGTTTGTATTTGATCGCTAAGTTAGGGTGGGACGTTCCCTCGGTGGGCTGCGTCGTCACCTGACACAATCGGGGCTGGCTTTGAAATCCACCTCCCTCCTGTATGTGTGGAGTTTATTTGTTCTCCTCACTTTTTGGGCTGCAGCTTTCCTACTGCAGTCCTGAAACCCGCCCTCAGGCTAACCGGTGTTCTGAACCTCACGTAGTGTGTGAGTGTGTCCTGTGATAGACCCCCGTCCCACTCTGGCGGTACCATTGCCTGGTTTCCAGTGCTGTCTGGGATCGACTCCAAATTTAAAATTGACCAATTCATTATTTTTGACATTTAGCACATAAGCGACGTTTAAATCCTTGGAGATGAGAATTAAAGGAATGTTACGGATTTTTTTTTTTTTGTATATCTAGGAATGTTTGGTAGTTGCAGAGGTGCCCAGAAAAACAACTTTCCCGTTGAATTAAAGAGAGATGGAGGTCTGGAGGTTGGAGCCTGACAGCATCATCTGTCCTGTCCTGACAAACCCTTTATGGACCCCTCATTATTCCAGTTTGTCGTACATTATGCCAGTATCTCCAGTAAGCACACCTTGGGGCTCTGGTGTGTCTTCAACAGTGAAGATGCCATGTGTCCCGCCTGCTGGCGAGTGGCAGTGAGTGACCCCCCCTTTCGTCCCTGTGGGCCCCCCTCTGTAGGAATAGCATTGAGCTACGCTAAGCTCCAAGCCCTTAAATCACACAGCAACTCACCAAAAGCCATGCGGCATCTTTTGGCTGAGGTGGAGGCGCTGAGATCGTCTCGGGGGAAAGGGAGCCATCTGTAAGCAGGAAAATTCCATCATTCGTACCTGCTTTTAATTTGTTAATTGCTAACAATAGGGTTGACTCATCCTTTATACGGGAATATATATTTATATATTGCCTTAGTCACGATCTTCCACATTCTTCAAATTTTTGTCACGGCATCCGCATGATTAATTGCGGTGTAATTCATTCAAGGTAGATTAGGAGGTGTTTAGTTACATTTGACCAATGAGGCGACAGCCATTGGGGAGGAGACAGAGCTGGGGTGTCTGTTGACTTCCTCCCAAGTCCCTCATCAAAGCCTGAGCCTCATGATGGAATTTGGATTATATACTGGGGGGGGGGGGGGGCGCCTAATTCAATGCAGGTATTGTTGTCAATGAAAAGGAGAACTGACTTTTAGATGCAGAAATATTTATTAAAACTTACACACTGAAAGGCTGCAGCACGGACGGCCAGCCAGGCTCTGTGTACACAGTCTGCTCATTCAATGCAGTTCAGCCTGATTTTGGACATCCAAACCCCCCCCCCCTCCCCCCCATCGCTTTATCTGCCGTTTCCTCCCTGTTGGCCGGAGTCCAGCACGCGCTGCATCGGTCTTATTGTATCACGCGAATGATCAAGCGCAGCCATAATTGCAAGGAAATTAAATCTGAGAATGAAATCCACGCGAACTGCCGGTTTCTTTCAAGAACTCCACGCCACAACGACCATATCTATTGTATGCAAATCCATAACTGTTCTCTTTTATTATCGTTCGGACAATATGCTCCCCTTTATTATTTTATTATATTAATATTACACTGAAAAACCTAATAAACCCCGGTGCCGTGGCGATAACCCCAAAGAGAGGGACAGTCAGATCTTTTTCTCCCACCTTTTATTTGGTTTTACTTGTGCAGCTTTTTAAACTTTTTATCGGTTTAGCAGAATAGGAAAAACTTCCCGGAGAATCTCCAAACAGAATTTCCCAAACTGATCCTTTTTTTACCCCGCTGTTTAAACCCTGAGTGAATGGTCGTAAATTACCTTGTCTTTTATTGTTATGCACGTGTGTCACGAAGTACAATAACTTTTGAATGATTCGGTATGAACACTGATTAGGTGCGGGTTCCATCTGAGTCTGAAATTGAGCAGGATGTGTGGCATAGTACGGTTTCTGGGACCCCGGAATCACTGAATCCGCCTGTGGTTGGATTAGAAGTCACCCCTATTCGTTCTGTCAGTGGCAGGATTGCTCTAGGTGTAATGGGGCTCGGCCGGTTTGTTTTTCACCCTGAAAAGAGATTTCTATACAGCAAACAAGGTGGACTGAAATTGGCCAGGACCATGTGCATTGTTACCATGGGAACGTGGTAAAGGTGAGCCTTTATTTCGGCGGGTGCTGAGCCTGTGAATAGGGACCAGAGACCGCCTCCCCCTCTGCTATCACTGTACCGTGTGTGCATGTCACGGTGCCCATTACTGTTCCCATCCTGCTTGGTGTCACCTGACCCCTTCTCGACCTCCATGTGAGGACGCACCGCCCCCTCTCCCGGCCGGCCCGGTTCCTGGGTATGTGCTCGCCGGGCTGAGACCTTAATCAGAGTTGTCACAAGCCCGCTGTCTTTGATTCCCGCAAGAACGCGCGGAGAGGGGAGGCAGAGATGAAATAAACATCCGCGCAGTGGGCTGCCTGGCGGCCAGGCCGCGTGCGGTCGCTTCCTTTTAACCTCGGCCTGACGGCGGGGCACGAAATCACGCCGGCCCGTCACTGAGAATTACAATCAGCCGCTTTCCACCGACAATAAATACCTGACATTACACCTTTATCATTTTTTCTCCCCCGTGACCCTCAAACATCAGCGGGGCCGCCATTAATACGGCGCGGCCGGATGACGGATCGAGTCGCGGCTCGCCGGTTCTTCCCCCGCGTGGCGGCCACTCCACGCCCATACATCAGCCCCTCCCCCGAGGACCCGGCCAGCGCCCCCCTCCCGGCCCCGTTCTTTCTGTCACCCCACGCGTGCATGCCGGCGCCTCACTCTTTCTGCTGCCTTCGTCATGTAAATCATCCACATGCCGGCGGAAGGTAAACCCGCACTTGCTGATAGATGTTGGGGCGTAAAACACAGCTTGCGGGCGTTTGTACCCTGTCCGGTGTCACCTGACACCTGTCGCCGCCGTGTGACCCGGGCTGGTTACGGGAGCCGTGGCAGCGGTACAGGCAGCATAATGAATCTTCACATTTTTCTTGTGAAGCTCCTCATTTGGACAGCAAAAGGCGTATATGCATATAAACATCCTCATTCCCAGGGTTTGGTTGTTATATTCAGCTGGAAACCTTGAATTTATCACATACATGTTTTCAGTTTTTCCCAGGCTGACATTTTTCTATTTCTTGTTGCCCTTTTCTTGACGGAATGATTTCTGGTAACTGCTCTGTGCGTGTGGAGCTGTATCTGGTACGTTTCCTCAGAATACTGAAAAACTAGTTAGGTCAACTGGTTAGACTAACTGGCTAAATTTGCTCCCTGTGATTACTAGTGTAGCTCTGAGACCAGGATAGGAAAATTGATGGGTGGATGATATTTGATATTTATATTAGATATTTTTAAATAATATTTAAACTGGTGGCCTTTCTGTCAAAATGCACACGACACTGGTACAGAGGCAAGCTTTTCTTCTTACCAGGAAGAAGTGAGAAAACATGTTTGTGGGTGTTTTTTCCTTCCCGGAGTCCCTATCTCATATTGCGCAATACTCCGGCGCAGACCAAACACTGCTCAGTGCCACAGGTGACGGCTTGATGGAGATCATTCTCTCCCGTGGTATTTGCAGGTGCCAGGAGTGATCCCGCTCGCGTGTCAGAGCTGCTCCGCTCAGTGTCGGCGGCGATCCGTCTTGTTGCCAGGATCATTAACTTCCCGGTGGAAGGACTGATGAGGGAGGAAGAGAGGGGCTGTATGAGACTTTCTATCCAGTCGACACTTCCATTTTAATTAATCCTGTACCCTACAGAACTTTTTGTCCTTCTCATCTCCAGCAGGGATTTTATTTGTCTTCTTTAATGAATGTTGACAAATTAAATGCGCTGATTGCTTACAAATGGATCTGAATGAAACTGTACATGTTTTGGTATCAATTTTTCTTAATTGTTGTTAAGTAGATGAGCCAGTGACCTCCAAGTGACATCATAATATGTGACGTTCATGACACAAGCTCAAAAAAAAAAAATCAATAGATATTGTCCATGTTTACAGTAAAATCATCATCATTAAAGCGGCATGTTCCTTGGTGACAACAGCACTAAAAAGCGAATGTTTCTGTTGCATCACAAAGGACATACATACAAAATGTTGCTATTGTAGGTATTCACCATTCACAAGTCCTAACTAAAGTTCACCCTAATTTGTAAATTCGTGCTTGATTAACCAGATTTTAGCTGGTTTCTCTCCTCAGAGCTTTGCATCTAAAACCTCTTCTTGTCAGGCTACAATATGAATTCTTACAAGGGAAGTAAATGGATTCCCAACCTTTGACCTTTCTCTACATCCAGCATTTATTGTTGTTGCCTGGTAACAGGTTATTACATTGCTGTAGCATTGCCAGGCATGATAACAGGAGAGGGACTTTTATTGGGGTATTATTAGAATGGAAGTTGGAGATTAAAACATAATGCTTCAATCTTTCTTGACCTCATTGAGTGCTGGACAACAAAAGCGTCGTCTGCGCTTTTAATGGAAGACTCCCTCCTCTCTGTTGTGGTACAGCCAGGAGTAAACCCATCAGACGCGGGAATGTCTAAAAGGTTTGTGTGATGGAAAAGGAAGATGTCCAGTTTTACCTCAGTTGTATCCAAACACTTTCCCTACTAGATGTATCTATTCAATATAATATTCCTAAAGTTCCTTTATAATGTTTCTGAGCGCTCTACTGCACTAACTAAAAAAATACCATTAAAAATAAACACATTATGGTGAAATTAAGTGTCTAGTCCTTATTATCTGCCTCTCCCTTTGTAGCAAGTAGACATTAAATAAAGTTCAGAGGGTTTTTTTGCACCCTGGGAGAATGAGCCAGGCCTTATTCCGAGTCATGATCCCGCAGCGGCCGGCAGCTTGGCGTTTCCCATCGGCATGTTGTCAGATTGCTGACAGGTGACACTAACGAGGCCGGGTACGAGCTGAGAGCAGGACCCCGTCAAGCCATAGCCGGCCCATCTGCATGGTCGCTGCGCGTCAACGGACACTTCCTCTTCCATGGCAACCGCTCACTTATTATCCCCATCTCCAGCGAAATACGGCGTATAAATAATCACAAATTAGGAAAGGCAGCTGAGAAAAGATTCCTCCGGCCCTCAGATTGCTCTCTTTCCATCTTGGTTTGAAAGTGCTAAGCGCAGGGAGGCAGTTGCTCACGGTAACCGTGGATGTACGCCAGAAGGTTCGCGACCTTGTGTCCAGTCGTCAAACCGTCGTGTTCCCAAAATGAATACACCTGCACCTGGGATCTCTGAGTCCGCGGACAGCGTCTATGGACGATTGATTTCGTAGGAGCCCTCTGTGCATTTTGCCACTCTTTAATAGGGTAATGAAAAAGCACAGGGTAGTAATAAGAATAATAATAAAATAAACACTGAACGCACTGGGAATTTCATCTTCCTTGTCCGCGCTTGATTAGTTTTACAGTGCTTTTGCTCCTTGGCTGCGACGGGAGCGTTTAGGTGAAACGCAGGGAGGGGCTCCGAGGCGGCGAGCCACAAAACCGCAGAATGCCTACAGGGAACAACATCTTAATGTCAGAGGGAAATTAAAAGTGTTTCCCATTACACAGAGCGTGAGTTTGTATTCACTCCTTCACTGTGCAAAGTGTGAGACTGTACCCGGGTGACAAGGTCAGTCAATACTTATTAAATAAGAGGTGATTACTGACCTTTGAAGGCCAGAAGGAGAAGGGTCAGAGGGCGATAATTCACATTTTTATCTCTTTTGTTTTTTTTTTCTCCCCCCAGTGAATCAGCGTTGCCGTTTTGAACATTAAGGGGCAACGTGGTGCAAAAGTACTGTGTGTTGGGAAACATGCTTTTACTGTTAATATCTAACTGGCATCCTGTTCAGGGTGAACCCCGGCTTTGTGCCCTCTGCCGGTCCAGGCCCACAACACCACATCACCCCATTGGCCCTGGCCAGAATCAGCAGATGGATGGATGGATGGATGGATGGATGGTTGGATGGATGTTAATGATGTTTAACTCAAACGGAACCTGAACTCATTCACAGTCATGAATTCTCAGTCTAAGCCAGATGCGCAGTGATACACAGCCATAAACTTCTGAAAGAAAACTACTTCTGGCATTATAAAGTAAGGATATGTCACACCGATACAGCTTTGCAGGGTCAGTATTTCACCTTTTTCCAAGGATGCAGGCCTTTCAATTTATCACCCAGAAAAGAGAAAATCTCTCAAGTCCAGACACATTTTTTAAAAAACAGCTCCAGTGTACATCAGTGAACAACTTCAGTTGAAATATTATTGCAGTGAAATGTAATGTAATTTAGGAATGAAATTTATTGTTATATGTTTTATATATATATTTCACACAAAAAACACAAACAAAGGACTATTTCCCAGTGCTTTATATCTCTGAATGCTAAATCGGGTTTTTAGAGATTGTCTCTCACACACTTTGCATTCAACACCTATTCAGTATTGTAAACATTTAATAAGAAATCACTAAGGAGTCATAATTTTGTAGAGCGAAACTCAGGCTTTGGGTCTCATACCCCAGTGGGACATTTAAGAGTGTCGCTCTCTTATGTTCTGTCCTCCCAAGTCACACATGGACTTTCAAAAAGATTTTAGTCACAGGAGCCTGAAGACACACAAGCTAGAGTTATCTTCAAGACACACTTCACAACACAAAGCAATTTTGAACCAGTAATGCTATGTCAATATCTCCTGACAGGAGACAAATGTTGTTATTATTTTGCAATTTCAACTTTTACTCGAGACCGAGGACGTACAGAAGCACACTGTCGTGCAATTGTGTCAAGCACCGCGCAGACTCCAGAAGAGGAGCGCCGAATTAGTTCTTGCCGACAGGGTAATGATAGATTCTACGGCACATCCTAGAACAATGGCTGGGTTTTTTTACAGACACAAAGAGCACATGACCCACTGTGGGACAGTGTCATTCATTACCAGCTCTTGTAATTACTGACCTTGGCAATGCTTGTTAACGATCATCTACATTTTGTTAGTTTTACTTTACTGAGTAAGTTCTATATTGAGTGTGTGTGGGAGCAGTAGAAGTTCTTGATTTCTTGATTTTCAGATAATAAAAAATGGGATGAATTGTTTCATGGGCTCCGGACCAAGCAGTTTCAGAAAATGGATGGATGGATGGATGGATGGATGGATTTAGTTCAAGCAAACAATAATTTAAACATAATCATCACTTTATTAATCCCCGTGGAGAAATTCTCTTTACACCTCCCTCAACTTGCTCTTTGTAGAGTAAGTTATACATGAAGAGCAGCCACCCGTAGCAGCGTCCAGGGAGATGGAGGTTAAGGGTCTTGCTCAAGGAGCCACAGACATGCTGAGGCTGGGTTTGAACCGGCAACCTTCTGATTACAGGCACAGCCCACTGAGCCACATGCTGCTAATTTAGCATAAACTAGCTAGCTAATCATGGCTCCACAGATCATAATGTTTGTTTTATATATTTTTATTTTTACCTTTTTACCCTTCTAATACTAGTAATGCAAAAAGACTAGTTCTGTTGCAGTTCTATTAAAATTCACATAATTAAGGCTGTTTATCAATTTGAATTGGATTGGTACTGTATGGTGGTGCAGTGGTTAGTGCTGTTACATCACACCTGTGGGACCTGGGTTCAAGTTTCTACCATGGATCCGTGTGTGTGTGTGTGTGTGTGGAGTTTGCAGGTTCGATCTGCAAACTAAACTGAATTGGAGTTCCCCACTGTGTTTGCAAATGGCATGTGAGCATCCCTGGTTTGGTGCCTTGTCCTGGGTTATTCCTTGCCTTGCACCCTTTGCTTCTGAGATTGACTCTGGACTCCCAAGACCCTACATAGGACAAGCAGGTATAGAAAACAGATGAATTGATCGATATAAATGCAATTGCTCATTTTAAAGCAATGAAAGGAAAATATTAATTCTTGGCCAGAGCTGGATTTCCCATTGTTCATTTTCAGCAGGCTGCAATTCAGAGCGTATGTCACTGGTGTGGCTTTGTCGGGTTAGCTAGCGGTCATCCGAATCGGCTGTTTCCTGGAAAAAGCGTGGAGGCGGCACTGGCGAAGCTGGAAGAGGGCGGCTGTAAGCATTCACGTTGTGATTTAGATCAGGCCAATTACATTCGCTCCGGAGTGCGCCCCCCCCCCCTCCAACCCAACCCCACTGGCCATCTGTCTGGGGAGTTCTGCCACAGTCAATTAGAATTGTCACTTCTAATCTGAGCTAGTTTCCTAGACGCTGGTCATTTCCCATTAGACTCATCTTCCCCGGGTTCCCGTGGTCCGATAGACATCTCCTCAATGGAGGAGATGGAGAGGAGACAATAATTAAAGAGCTACCATTTACTCGTAGCCAGTCCTCTCAGAGATCTGAATCTGCAATTACCTTCCAGAAAATAGCACTGCCACGACAGGGCCAGCGTTAATAATGGTTCTCATCTCACTGCCAGTTCAGGAAATGCAGTGCTCAGTAGAAGCCGAACTGAAGATGCTTGTTTCTTTTTACCAGTGTTAGAGTCCTCAGTACTCCAGTAGACGTAGACGTTAATAAATGAGAAAAAGCAGCCCTGTTGTACCGAGATAGATTTTTCGGTTTGTTTTAAATTATACCATGTCGTGGACCACATGTTGTTCTTCACCTGAAACAGACAGGAAAAATAACTGAATGCCGGGAGCAATTATCTGAAAGGTGATCAGCGATGCCTACCGTCGATCATCCGTTATCAAGCCTCGCGTCTAACCGTATGCTGTTTATTTGCAGTTTATTCTCACGGTGTGTAATAATCACTAATAAGCATCAATCAGCTCTCTCTCTCCCTCTCCATCTTTTGTCTTCTCTAAAGCAGGCAAAGAATAACTATGGAGCTGTTTTTGCACGCTTCCCCTCTCCTCCCATGTGCCTCTGATCGAAAACTCTTCATCAAGTGCGAAAAGACCATTTGCACAGAAGGCAATTAAAGGCTTTGGTGCTTCTCGCCATCAGAACAGTAGTTTCCGAGCCCCCAGTCGACACGCAGAGCCAGTGCCTCACTGGTAAAGACTCCTTCATGCACAGAAATGACATCAGTAATTTACCCCCAAATACTCCAGGTGGCATTTCCGAGCCAAGAACGCATCTGCATCAATCAAGGTAAAATTATCCCGCATTTAATTTGCGGGGGCTTTGCCGAGCACCTGGTCATGAATGCGAAGGAGAAAATTAGCTGAAAAATGTACAGGCAAAACAGGCTTTTAACTGTTAGATCTAATGAACATTATCATAGACAACAATGGCTTCGTTATTTTGCATGACATATTTTATCACACAGCATATACACATAACAGCATCGAATAAGTCAGTCAAATGTAACTATGATTGATACCAGTGTGTTGAAATGTAAAGCACTTTAAAAAAAATAATCTTCATGCAAATTAACTGCAACTCTGCCAAGTTAGATAAAGAGTATAGATGGGTGGCAATTTTCAGCCCATATCACATATTTTCAATTGGATTTTATTCCAGGATTTGCCGGGGCAATTCCAGAATATTGACCTTCTTGTTTGTATACCATTCTTTTGTAATACGTGCCGTGTGGTTTGGGTCAATGTCCTGTTAGTATATTAATCTTTATAAGATGACTCTAAACACACATCTGTTGATAATTTAAACAGAACCCTCCACCAGGATTCCATTATATTTGTCTCCATCCGTATTGACCTCCATAGAAATGAGCTTCACGGTCTCCTGTCAAGAAACATCCCTATGACCCTGATGCTGCCTTCACCACCTTGCTTGGATATTGGTTTATTCCATGAGGTCTCATGGCCTCAGAAGTGGCTTCCACCTTCCCGGACTCCCAAAAGAGCGTAGCTCTCAAGAGATCAGGAACGTGCTTCCAGTTTCAGCCAATGTGATACGGACATAGCTGCCCTCAGATTCCTCTTGCTGACAATTAGCTGTCGTGTGGTCAGTTAGTACCTGGAGTGTCATTTTTTTATTTTTAAGAAATTAGGGGGCAAAAGGGATCAATAGTGTCTGAAGTTATTATTAAACAATTGTTAACACTTTACATTAACTGCACCTTCATAATGCATTCATAGAACATTCATAAGCATGTAAGTGTACCATAACATCCTGACGTTGTTATTAAAGCTGTTAAGGTATGGCAGGATGTTAAGGTACACTTACATGCTGCTTATGAATGTGCTATGAATGTACTATAAAGTTGCAGTTAATGTAAAGTGTTACCAAACAATCCGCTTTAAAGTTAAGTATGATTTTGATTCACTGTGCCTGAGCATGCATGCATCGGCGCTTGGACATGGTCATAAGAGATATGTCCATGTTAAATTTACAGAACACAAAGAACAAAGGTACACTGACGCTCCATAGGTACACGTCATTAAATTAACCTGACTTATTAATAAGACTTTGCAGCTGCCGTTAGCTTGAACTGGGATGCTGTTTTATTTTTGACACCTTTGATAGAACGCGATAAATGTTCCTTTGGTCTGCTGTCGCGGTGAATGCTCAGATATACAAAACGAAGGAGTTTTCCCAGTTTTGCTCTGCAGCAGGCCACAGGGTGCCTCCTCATCTCAAGATAAGTCTGAAATTAACACCAGTGGAAATGACCTGCTGGGCACATGAAATAGTGAGCATGTCGAAATGGATATTTTACGGCATAATCCCATTACAGCCTTGCGCTTTTAATTAATGAGGGAATCCAAGTGCTTAGATGTTGAATATTGCTAGGAGTCCTAAAAGTTGATGCCCACACTAATAATAGCCTGCCTGAATTTGCAGAAATAACACAGGGCAAGTCTTTACATGTCTGTACTTACATGTCCTGCTGTGCTGTATGTGACATTAGCACCAAAAGTATTGCTACAGCTAATTTTTGCTTTGTAGAATCTCATTGTACCCCATTCCTGTGGTGTCCAGGGTAAACTCCAGGCTGTGGATAGATGGATGGATGGATGGATGGATGGATGGATGGATGGATGGATGGATGGATGGATGGATGGATGGATGGATGGATGATATAGTTATTTCCTTTTTTGTGCAACCATCAAGAAATCTTTATAATTCATTTCAAATCCCTGTTTCCCCTGTATAACGGTATAGATCCAGGTGGAAGATTAGAAATCATTCATTTAAGGCACATCAATGTGGTCATGGGTATAAAGTATGGGGGGGATTGGGGGGGTTGTAGCCCCCCCTCCCCCAATAAATCAAAACCAGCTAATATCACCCCCTCAATAATTATGTTTCCCCTGTAATGGGTGGAGACCTCAACCCCCCCCAATGTTCCAGCCAAAGTTTCGCCCTTGACTGTGGTACAGAGGCGTACTACAGCCATTTTGAAGAGGGAGAGCCACTTGGGGGGGGGGGGGGCTCATGTGATATCATTTGGCTCCCTTTCTGTGAACCATTGACATGGGACTGGAACTCTCCTTGTGTTTTGTGATTGAGCTTTAGACTTAGATCACAGCGTTAAAGCTTCCGGAACTTATCTTAATATACAACGGTATAATAAAACGAAACAAAAAGCACGTCGCATATTACAGGTAGGATGCCGCACCAAAGCAGTAAAATCTATATTTAAGCCAAAGCTTAGTCCTGCAAGCAGAGATAAGCATGTCCTTAACGACCACGCGCATTGGCAGAGATAATACGATGTGTAATGGATTGGCCCCCTTTTGCATATCTGAAGATCGATAGGGTCGCTCACACCGGGTGCAGCACAAAGTGCAAGCAAGAGATGCAAAGAACCCTTGAAGTGTACAAAACCATGCAATATGTGTCATATATTATGCTGGCAGGTGTGTCTGCCGCCCTCTTAATCCCGTTGCTGTTTGTCGTAGCGTGATTCAGTGCTCTTTGTTTGAGGAGAGGCCGGCAGACAGATTGTATCATCTCAGTGTAGATTTATTCTTCAGGACGGGATCTGGCGCTCTTCCGCTCCTGCTCTGCTGCGCCGGCTGCAGTCTGCAGCCAGCTGAAGGTGCCCTTCGCGCTTCACACAGCGCCGACACACCGCCTTGCCCTCTGACCTCCAGAAGCAGGAAACAACCTTTATAATCTCCTCCCAGATTCTCTGTCCTTGGCCTCCTGGTTTAGTCTCTCTGCAGGAGTCGTCTATCTCTCCTGGGAATTTCCCCGCAAATGCCAACCCCCCACCCCCCTACCCCACTCACGCAGCTTTCATGCTGTTACCAAGAACCCAAATAAACCAAAAGCCAAAAACTCAGTGCCGATATTCTGTCCAGTTCTATAATCCCCCTTCTGTCTCATAGTCACAACGAGGCCCTACTCACAGCCTCCAAAGCTACCGCTCACACTTCGAAAGGCGTCCTCCTTATACGGCCTCTAACTCTTATTCTACCTTAGATCTATCTTTTCTTACAGGGCTGGGCATGATTGGAGCCAAGAGAGTGACCAAAGTCGTCCCAGTGGCAGCGCCCCCTGGTGGCTGGTATGGTACCTACATGATTACATTATAAATATTTCAATAGATGTTCATCCTGGTGTTCATGTGCAGAATATTCGACTCCATCCTCCATCCTCATGCCCCATCTGCCCCAAATCGAGAACGAAAACTGGAGCTTTTCCTCAGTGTCAGGGTGCCCCTCCTGCTGTCTCCCTTTGCTGAGAAATACAAATTTAGACATACATAAAAAAAAAAACATATTCTAAGCCTTCCTGTCACTAAGAAAGATTAAAAGAGGAAGTCACCCCGGCCTGTCAGGCAACGGTCAGCCCAGCTGTTCCCTCACATGTGGGGCAAAAGAAAGGCACGATATCTCTGACTCTTTGCTTTAAGAGATGAAATGTACGCCAGTCACATCGCTGAAATACTCCTTCTGCTTCTTCATCCTCACACATCAAGCCCGCCTTTCTTCTGACAAGAGACAGGAGACATGAAGAGCCCATAAACCTCGGCCCAAAAAAAGCCGCAAAAGAATTTACGTAATTCATATTACTTCCACTACATATAAGTTTCTCACCGTAAATTCTCTAATAATTAACCACCCATTTTTGTTCCCCCTTAAAAAGTAAAAAATACCAAAAATGTACAAAACACGAACTGTGATTATCAGATGCTTTCATATGAATTTTTATTTCCCCAATATTTTCAAACAAACCTTTTGAAAACACCAGCTTAGAAGCTGCCTTTGGTTTAAAGCGGTAAGGGTTCCTCTGAAAAAAGTCGAACAGGACTATAAACGTGCAGTGCTAAACCAATTTTGATCTGATTATTACTTAGTATGCTCCCTTAAATCAAACTTCAAATGCAATTGAAAGTGGAACTCATACAGGAACTCAGCATAATGGTTAAACCTAAATTGACGGGAAGTATATTTAATTACTCCATTTTATTGGAAAATTAACCAGAATACAAATTCTGCATTTCTGCTCAAATTAGCATCAAATTTCCATATGAAGTGCTTCAGTTAATAACAGGAAGCCTCTGCACAATATCTGTCTGTACTTGGTGAAATGATATGAAGAATGACGATTGTCAGTGGAGATGTGTCCAACAAGACATGTGAACGGAATATCTTGTGTATATTCAGAACTGTCATTAAGAAATATTTAAAGAAGAAAAACACTGAATATTTGATTAAAAAGACTCTTATTCTTTTAAATATGCATTAACCTTATAAAACAAAAGCAATGCTTTGTCCAGATCAGCATGAAAATGTGCTGATGATGTTCACCTGGGCTTCGTTAGTGTCATCAAATGAATTTCTTCAGAGATTCTTGTCTTAACAGCAAAAAAAAAATGATGATGAAAAAATGAAAAATAAAAAGGCATGTTGGAATTACTACCTGCTGCCAATAAGACTTCACTCTTTACATTCAGACTGCTGTAACTTGACCAACCAGACTGGGTCATGTGACTACATGTTTTTACATGGCTTTCAATGCCACAAAGAATCTATTACAGATGTTAACAGATATGTCTCGTGACAAATTTAAGACCACAGTCCTGTGAAATAAATGGGCAGACTGTTATAAGTCTACAGACCACTGTCAATATTACACACGGGTTAGTTTACTTTGTTCGCTGGCTTTAGGTGACCCAACAAGACCTATACTTCGTAGTGACATCTACAGAAAATCCTTCAGTATTGGAATTGACCTGGCTGTCTCCATGACAACAATGGAATCGAGGATTATATGTCTGTGCAGATAGACTGCATGCATGACTATCCATCTATTAATCTATTGTATATTATGATTTTTGAAAACGTTATGCAAATATGTCACATAGAATTTTACTGTTTCCATCAGCTCTGTAGCCATTTTGACACTTTAGTATAAAAATAATGTTTTATTTATATAGTGCCTTTCATACACTCAAGAACACTTTACAGTACAATTCTACAATAATTCATAATAGAAAAACGTGCCTAAAAAGTACTAATGTTACCAATTAATTTTCTTGACTGTGTCCTCTATTTTTGTCTACCTTCTCTTAAGTATCTCAGTGTTTGTAGTGTCTAGGAATTTTAGAAATTTAGAAATTACGCTAGAATAACACTAAAAATTAAAAGTGAAAGTGTCCGAAAAAGTTCTACCAGCACCAACTGATAAGAATTCAGAACTTAATCGGTGGTGTCTGAAAAGTAACCGATTTTAATCATTTATAATTAGCTGATTCAGAGGATGCACAAAACAGCTCGTTACAGCGTTTTGTCAGTGGCCTGTGCGGTTAACACTCATGGATGCTTATTCAGACCAAAGCATGTATCTGTTTCAATTAACAGAAATATTAAGAGTACAGTTCAGACACATTCTCCTTTACATCTCCTTGAGTCCCTTTTTACTGAAATATGAACAGTCAATAAACAAAGAGAGAAAAGTACATGTCTTACCGTGGCAAAAGTACATGTTTATAAAGTTCCACTGCACATAGGGCAGAGAATTTCACATACTAATCCACTGAGCCCTTTTCTATGATACGGAACCCAGAAATAAGCTTATTCGAAGTGCCAGGATGCTGCCTCTGTCCCCTGGGGCTTCTCAGCCGAAGCTGGCAGGGTTACCAAGGGACAAACGGGAGGTCAGGGTGCAAACCTCCGCAGAGTGTGAAGGTAACCTGAAAACAAAAATAACTTTGTGGATCCCTGGACCAAATCTTTTGTCGTTCCTCTGAGACTCAGCACAGTTCCAGGTGTTATATCATCAGCTCACAAGGGTCACTTGCTAATGAGTTAAACTGGTACCGCAAGCGCCCCCCAGGTCCCACTTGGGAACAGACAGATTTGCAGGCCCCTGTAGTGGGAACCGGGGCCAGTTGGGGAGGAGGGTTGTGCTGGACATGAGTGTATATTTATGTGTGACTCTTGGCCTTTTCCCTATGCTTCATCTTACCTTTAAAGCAGGACATTTTACCCGTTCATAGAGGCTTTCATTGATCTGAGGAACCTGACATGTTGGATTATTAAAGACTGAATATATTATGCTGATAATGCTTTCCCCCCCACCCCCTCCGCCCCACACCCTTCTCTGACATTGTATTACATGACTAACATGAGTCAGAAAGAGATTAAAGCTGCCTCGTGTGCTGACAGGGGAGAGGGTGGAAATTTACTTTGGCCAAAATTATTATGCATGCAATTTTTGCTGCATTCACTCTGGCACACTGAGCCTGCGCTGTTTGGCCGCATGATGGACCTGGGAATTCGTACCTTAGCAGGAGGCAGCTGGCTTGCAAGCAGATAGCATTGGCAAACAGGAAGTAATGCAGTCATTAATAGTTTATGGAGCTACTTATAATTTCCTTTAAATATTCAACATATAAAATCCACACGACCTGGATGGGTGGAAACATTTTCCTTTGTTATAAATATAGGTGGTGGAATGATTTTTAGAAGGTGATTCTTTTGTACAGCTACAGAGTATACTGTATTTGGGGAAAGTAGCATTTCTGTTCTGGTTTTAGTGCTGCAGAGGTGCCATCAAAGACAGGATTTTAAGATTCTTTCTTTTTTAACTGAGCAATTTTAACTGTATGACATTCTTATATAGCTTAATAAGTGAGCGCTTATATTCAATCAAAGCTGACCAACCAGGCGAAGTGACCTTTTGACATATGCAAACCAGCCAATCCCTGGACAATGTTTTAAGAGACATTTTAAAACTGTTTCTGAACCCAGTCCCCGGTAGGGAGCTGAGAGGGTGCAAGAATATGGACAGCAGGGGAGTAATACAGGGGGAGGGGTGAACAACCCCAGGCCCTGCACTCTAGCATGCCCCCCCAACCCCCCGCTGATATCATGATACTGATACATCTCTGATAACGGTTTTGTTTAAAATATTATAATCTATAATGTCTTAAATTTGGCCGATTGATTCACCGGGACCCCCCTCCACCTGATCGATGGATTTTACCAACAGCATTCCCACCCCCCAGCCTGATTGGTACATTTCATTGCTGGCACCCCATGCTTTGATTAGCATATTATTGGTGTTCAATCATTTTTAAATCCCTCTCGTTTCACTTTCGACTCCAAAAAATTGTTTGATTGGCCCCCCAAGGGGGGGCTCCAGAGAAGTTAGTCCATCTGGTGGACCGTCTGGGGGTTCCCGAGGACCAGGCTGAGAAACATTGCTTTAAAAGATAGCTGCTTGCAGGGAAATGTCATCCACCAAACCATTAAAATTGAACTGCAACTTTCACTTCCTTTATTTAATTCTGTTTCTCAGAGTTTAGATTTTACATCACATTTGAATGGCTTCTTACAGTAACAGATGTTTACTGCATTGAGGATGGAAATTTGCATTGATAAATTATTTTAAAGGCTTTTCTAATGAAAAAGAAAAATGAAATCAGTGTTTCAGTCAATATTTTTAAACATGTAACCAAAACTATTAGCCGTTATCCGTGCCTATTATGACTGAGGTACACAAGGCTTATTGTTTCCAGCGAAGTGACTCACTCACCCTTCATGCTGGAAACTGCATATTTCAAATTTGACAAACAGTCAAAAATCACTTCTCTTTTGTCAATTGCTATTTTAAAAATATTATAAAGTCCTGTCTGACACCATTGGTGCCCATTTTAACACATAAAACTTCCTGTTTTCCCTGATCAATTCCTTTTTTCAGTCTAATTTAATACAGGAAACGTAGCCAGGAGCAAAGTCAACATGAAGCATTTGTGATTGTGATGGTGTCTAAAGACAGTGACACATTGTGTCACGACAAGTGTTGGAGACTGAAATCAGGTCTGCCTTGTGTTGATAATTACGATACTTAAATGTGAGCTTAACCTGATTACCTTTCCGTGGTTTTATGTGGAAGAATTGACCAGGCTTTGCCTTATTTTTTGAATACGTCAACTCTCAAATCATTTTTTTTTTTTTCGTTTAATGTTTGTGGGGTTTGTGAGCTTCCACCAGGTTTTCATGGGATCACTCATGGAACTCTGCAGTCCAGCTACACTCCAAAGACGGGCAGTTTAGGTGAAATGACATCTCGGAATCGCCTCAGGAGTGTAACTGAGATGAACTGACATCGGAAGAATCTCCACACATATATTGTAACCCTAAATTGGTAAGTCCATCCTTCCTTCAAAGGCTTAACCCTAACAGGTCATGAAAGTGGACGGCCTTGGATTCTACCCCAGGCACTAGGGGAGGGGTATTCCCTGCATGGGAACCTTATAAATCACCTACGGAACGAGAATACTCAGAGGAAACCCACACAAAAGAAAATAGGCATACACTCAAACCCCCAACAGCTGAGGCAACAGTGTTAACAAACTGAGACACTGTGCCATGCATTTCTAAACAATTACTGTATATTGGCAAGTGATTATTTGGAAGGAATGTGTAAAAGTTTGTCACAGTTTTTCAGTTGAATACTGGTATCCTCCTGAAGTATCCACAGCGTCTTTGTCTGCAAATGACTGTGAAGGACAGATTTTTCATGCAGGTGAAATGCCTCGTAGCAGCCTACGGAAATGCGGCACAGTCTGAGAGTGACAGGGCACCTGGCGGGAGGCTGAGTGAGGACAGGAGAGTCGCCGCATCCCTCACCGCAGGCGGCCCTGGGGGGTGGGAATGGGGGTGCTGACACAGCAGTCCTTTTTGGGATCTGGCCAACTTGTCACATTCCCAAGCGGAACGGAACCGACAATTCTCTGCCGCCGCAGAGAGTCTCGGTGATGGTCGTGGGATGACATAAGGGAGATCTGAGCCATAACGGGTGTCCCTCTTCGCTAAAAGCCCTTCGGCCTTATAAAATCTGTAAGTGTACAATGTGTAATCCAGCTGTATGGCACATCTGACACAGCTCCTTGGTTTCTTATTTCCCACAATTCCCCTGCCACCTTCTCATCACAGGCTCAGGTTTCTCGATAAGCCAGTCACCGAGCTGACCGGCACAAACACCTTTATCAACAGATGAAGGAGGCAGTTTTGACAATATATCATGACAGAGTCTCACCATCTGGTCCAGCTGACAAGCATTCCAGTGTTTTTGTGACTGGTGTGTATCTCCCGTTCAATTAATCTTTACATGTAGAGTCTTGAAAGCCAGATTGAATAGAATTTGTAAAACCTGGGATCCTACGTATTTTGTTGCACAAATTAATTCATTAATTTCAATTAAGTTTTTATTATTCTTTACCTCCACAATTTACATTTGCGCTGATATACAGGTATATGTTAAATTTTAAGCATGACAGAGGAAGTTGGGCAGCCAAAGGTGTTATAAAATTAAAATGAACCTTTTTTTTGGATGCCGAAGAATAGCTTGCTTTGGGTAAACTTTGTTCACATGAGTGTGAATTTGACACCAAATTTGTTAGCCTTATTAAGAGCACAATCAGTAAATTAATTACATGGAACATTTGTCAAGAGAGCTGTCAAATAGCAGGGAATGTTATTGTAAATGTCAATAATTCAGGCTAAGAGTCTCAACATTTCCTGATTATTGGAAATCTGCAGAACCATTAGTGTAATGAGGAGAAACATGCTAGTTTACTTTATAATTAAGGAGTGTTGGCACATCATTAATGACCAGAAAGTAGAACTGCAAACTGTTTTACCTTTAGCTGGATAGACACATGAATCACCATTCATTCATCCATTTTTCCTATCTATTCTTTAATATATATTAATCCTTCCTGGACATTAAACCTATTGCAATTTCAGTCAATCGATCGGTTTCCATAACTGTTTATCTAGTGCAGTGAGCCTGGATCCCAAGTGCATTAGGGGGGGCAGAACAGACCCCCCATACCAAACCACATCTTTTTGGACTGTAACAGGAAAGTGAAAGAATCATGCTGTGAGTATGCAGATCCCAGATATTATACAGGGATACAGGGGTTCAGATCTTCAATACATACGGTGCGAGGTCACAGTGCTAAGCACTGAACCATCATGCCACCGAAAAAGCTCATGTCCAGCAGGATACCTCAGCTAGCCCCCTCCTACAGACCTGCTGGATAGTTCCAGGTCATTAGGTTACTGTGTACCAGCAATGAGAAAAATACCATCCATCTTCCAACCATTTATCCTAGTCAAGGTCATGGGGAGGTGTTACTCCAGGCAGCACAAGATGCCAGTCCAGCATAGGATTCACAAACATACACAGCCCAGCACAGAGTTTACATACATTCACAGTCCAGCACAGGGTTCACATACATATACAGTTTAACACAGGGTTCACATACATACACACTCCAGCACAGGGTGCACATACATACACACTCCAGCACAGAGTTCACATACATACACAGTCCAGCACATGGTTCACATACATACACAGTCTAGCACAGGGTGCACATACATATACAGTCTAGCACAGGGTGCACATACATACACACTCCAGCACAGGGTTCACATACATACACAGTCCAGCACATGGTTCACATACATATACAATACAGTCTAGCACAGGGTACACATACATACAGTCAGGCACAAAGTTCACATACATATATAGTTCAGCACAGGGTTCACATACATACACAGTCCAGCACATGGTTCACATACACACACCGTCTAGCACAGGGTGCACATACATATACAGTCTAGCACAGGGTGCACATACATACACACTCCAGCACAGGGTTCACATACATACACAGTCCAGCACATGGTTCACATACATATACAATACAGTCTAGCACAGGGTACACATACATACAGTCAGGCACAAAGTTCACATACATATATAGTTCAGCACAGGGTTCACATACATACACACTCCAGCACAGGGTTCAC
>JAODKE010000109.1:1500908-1540313 GCA_026779605.1 Mormyrus hasselquistii | reverse complement strand
ATAAACAAATTCAGAAAATGTTGTTAATTCCTTAGGTCCGAGGTACACAAACTACTGATAGTAATAATCTACTTCATTAGTTAATAATAATCTACTCAAGCACAACCAATACATCTAGAAATATCATTAATCACAAATTACAAATGCGCAAATTCAAAATACACTTAATATTAAAGATCATCAATACCTTGGAATTCTATCTCACTATTATATTTTTACATATGGAGTCAGGCGATGATCGATTAACGTGCTTTCACGATTCAGAAACAGCTAACAAAATTAAAAGCAAATCTTGTGTTTTATATATAATATATAATATATATATATATTATATAATATATATATAATGGAAAAACCACGCAGAAATCCATCAGTCCCAACTGCAGTAAATTTATATTTGTGTATATTAAACAAACAAGGCGCCCGTTTGAGTATTGGATACTTTTTAGTTTTGTTACTGGATGGTATAATTACGGTATCAACTGAACCGTTTAATTGAAGTAATACTGGATTTTCCAGCAGTTGCAACTTTTTAAAAACATTTCCCCTATAAGTTAAAACCCTCTGCCATTAAATATAAGTCTGTGGAATAATTAAAGTCATTGCATGGAAATAACTTATTTCCGTGAAAAAAAAATGCACATGCAGTATTGTAATTGCGGTATGCCGGCATCAGGAAGTTGGAGCGACACGCATGCGCAGTGCGCGGCGGAGGCAGGCTCGAGAGAGCCCCCGAAACTGCCATGGGCTTCGAGCTGTTTTGAGATAGAAGAGAAACAATTTTTTATATATATTGAGGAGAATTTTTAAAAGAAAGTTCCGTTTCCCCGAATTTGAAACAACACTGGGACGGGGTGAGCGGCACCAAGCGACCCCCCGAGGGTCTGACTTTGCTGGAGGAGTAAAGGAAAGGTTCGTAGGTAAATGGTTTTATTATTATTTTCCTCCAACGGTGTGGGGTTTCTCACACAAAGAAGTGATGTCGGTGACGCCTGGGCGTATTAAACGCCGCTGCCGGTTCTGTCTGCTCCTCTTAACGTGATATGAGATACTTTGAGAAACTCGGGTGAATTTTCTTTGATAGGCCTTTTTTTCCTGGATGCGGTGCTCGTTATGGGCCGGGAGGGTCACTTAGGCCGAGCCGGTTCGCCTGAGTAAACCCCCCACTCAGCGCTAGCGTTCTGCCTACGGGCTGAGACGCCGGCCGGGGAAGCGGCCCGGAGCCCTAGCTGGGGTTTTCCCCATGCCGACTGGCCGGTGCCTCCGGTGTGACTGCTTCCCCCCCCCCGACCCGACGGTGTAGGTACGTGTGTGGATGTCTGCCCGGCCGGTGGCGGTATATCGGTTTACAGATGGGGTAACATGGGTAATTCCCTCTGTTTACCCAGAAAGTATCGCCTGCCTTCGCAATATCATGTCGAAGTGGGGTCATTTCAGTTTATTGTCTGTGCGAGTGAAAATGCGACACTTAAAAAAAGAAAAGTTTCCCAAGCGATTCACGCCAACACCGTTTCGAAACTTTGTACCTAGTTAACTGACTGGCTAGTCTGGATCATCCCCAGGAGCTGACGTCTCATGCTTATGAGTAGGCTCCTTATGTCCGATCATGTAACATAGTTTGCTAAATCGGGCACTTTAGCACTAAGTACTTTTAGATCGATGTTTGTTTTGTTACATTTTGGCACGGTGCTCCCATATTGCACATAGTGACATACACACGTGTACTATGTTAGTCGGTGTACATGTTTATCTTGTACCCTGTATGTAATGAAGCGGCTCGTATTCCCACATGAATTACGTACCCTAATACAGGTAATTATTATATATAAAACATATAATCTTATCTGAATCTTATCTTATCTCTGAGTTCCGTGGCGAGGAGACCCCCCCCCCCCCAGGAATTCATCAGCGGATCGACGTGTACTAACAGCGTTGAGTTCGGGACGTTTGCTGTGGTCACGGTCTACCGTCTTCAGGCGTTTGGGTTAGGCTTTTTTTGTGCGTTAGGTGCATTTCCGTTAATTTAACAGAGGAAACGAAATCAAGCTGGTTTCTGATATTCAGCTGTCAAGTTCTGATCTCTAAATGTTTGTGGTACCAACCAGGACAGGGAATTTTTTCTTTTTGTGATATTATATTAACTGTCTATGTTCCATCCAGCATGGAGTTTGATGCCACCTTTTTGTGCACTAGATATTATAACTCATCATTTGAAATCTGGTGAGTGTCATTTGAAAAATGTGAACCCATAATTCAGTGAAGTACACAACAGTTCTACCATTCCCCAAACTCAGTAGAAGCATTCGTTATGCTTTGTGCCTCATAATGCTTTGCAGCAACACCAGATGCTTAAATGGTCGATCTGTGTCCCTAATAGATGTCTGTAGCTAGACAGTAGGTATCCCATTTATCCCGTTTTACATATTATCGTGGTATATCTTGTATGACCTGTGTCAACAATTAAAAAAAAAAAAAAAAAAAAACGTAATGCGGAACTAGAGCCAATTCAGCTCTATTTATTTGCACTTCCCATGTTAAATGTTTTAAATAATAATAATGGAAAAGATTTTGGTGTCTAACAGGCAGGAGTTTTTTTGTGCACCGTTTTGACCAAGTGACCATATTTTCAGAAATCGTCTTCATCCTCCCACCCATCTTCTAAATCCTTTTTGGGGTTTTGAGGTACATGTGTGATTTCATTTTAATTTCTATGTATGACGTTTAATGCAGTTGACTGAGATCCTTCTTGCTCATCTGAAATTTTTGCAAATTAAAAATTAAGATAAAAATGTTGCTTTTTCTTTAGGATGGGTTCAACAGAAGAAGCCAACAGACATGCTGTGATTGTTTAGCCAGTCTGCCCTCCCGTCGTACCCTTTGGGTCACTCCTCCCCCCCTCACCCCCCCCCCCCTTTCTGTCAGACTGCATAGGGGGATGTCAACAAGGATAGCATGAGATATATGCTCTTCTTAAAATATTTTGTAAGTACGATACAATTTCATAAATTAATTTAATTAGAATTTAGAATTGTCTACATAGGATTTTAAAGATCCCTTGCATGTTGGTTTTAAGTTTACTTTGAAGTTTCATTGCATTTCAACTATTTTTAATTATGAGGCAACTCTGCATGTTCTTCATTAACTCTAGTTTGTAAATACTTAAATTAGTTAACCTTTTCCCCACTGATTTTAATTTTAACAGAAAACATTGTCTGTTGTGCCTGATGCCTCTGATTTTTGTATCAAACATGTATTATTAAAGGTTAACTGTTATTTCAGGCTGGGGGTTGGGTAGATATTTCTCCCCTGTTGTTTAACCCGTTGGCTTTGTAGACGTGCATTTCATCATTGCGTGAGCAGTGATGGTGAGGGAGAGAGGTTCTTCAGCTAACTTTATGCTTTGATTATAAACTAATGTCAGACATCAAAGTAAACAGTGAGCATCACTACCCTGGAGAATAGGTTTATTTTTCCCCTGCTCAAGGTCCTTTTATTCGGACGTGTCAAAACATGCTCTGCTTATTTGTTTGTTTTTCTTTCTTTCCCCTGAACTGTATGGATGTTGAAATTGTCACTGGTAAGCAAAAGATGACTAATACTGTTAAGTGAAAACAGTCATCACAGCCTCCGTTGTGTGAAAAATTAATTATCGTCAGTTTTATTTTTGGTTGGCAGTTAATAATAAAAATGTCACACCTGGTGCTATATTGAGAATAGTTATTGTTTGTTAGTGTATCCCCTGATTTTAATTGCTTGGTGTGAATCTGTCAGCTGCCTTTCATTGTACGGGCTCGTCTGAGGCCGTCCACGCAGAGCTGCTCAGTCCTAGAGATGGGACAAATGGAATGGGGAGGGGGGGGGCACTTCAGGATGTGCCCCGGCTTGTGCTGTTGCCCTCAGTTAGCTATGGAGCATGTGCAGACCTGCAGGGGACTTGCTGTGACTGGTGACAAAAAACCTGTCTGTCGGGGCAAAAGGGAGTCCCAGAAAATGGTTTCACCCTCCCTGAGGTTTGCTTCCAGTCATGGCCAAAATTGGCGCCACCCCTCCTGAGAATTTACGTAATATTCCATAGAATATTGTTGATTTAACACTACGTTAGTCTGGACAGTTTTTCTAGGAGCAAGCATCATGCAGCTAGCTTTGAGATTCCCAGCCGCCCTCGTTACGCTCCCCTCTCCTTCTTGGTGGCTAATTTCTGAGATCCGATGCCGTTTTGCCCTCTAAATAGGGCCCTGATGAAAGTGAAGTGCGAGCCTGACCTGGCCAGTTGAGGCACGGTGTGAAATTGGCTCGGCTTGTTTATTTATTTATTTCCTGATAATGTCTCCTCTCCCTTCCTCCAGTAAGGTTAAGTGGTGAGATTTAAAGGGACATCGGCTCTTCTGCCCTGGGGGGAGCTAAGCTGGCAATGGCAAAGGTCCCCACCCCTCCCCCACCAGGGGAAATGGCCGCCGGGCCCGTGGCTGAGAGCTGGTGCTACACACAGGTAATTAGCTTATATTTGCTATTTTGCACAGTGTGCTTCTGCTTCTTCGTTGTTGTGTTTTTCACTTTACAAAATGATTAATACTGTACACACATGCTGTATGATCAACAGTTTTAACCTGTTTAACTTGAGCTGAAATGCACGGGTGAGGTTTTTTGTAAAGTTTTGCAAGTGTTATGCAAATTATACTATTTCGTTCCTATTGAAGTTGCTGGAGTGTAATTCAAACAATAATCCCTGGAAGTCAGGTACTTTTTGCAGTCCTTCTGGGTCCTTCCTTTCTCTTTTCATATATTTTTCTTCTTGGATTAATGTCAGTGTGAGTCTAAAGGCTGCTGTGTTTTTTCCCCTGTTGAGTTACTCAGAGTTTGACCCATGCCTCTAGACGTCACGTTCACATTATGAGAATTAAGGCTCCTTTGTTGTATGAAAGTAATGCTTCTCCTGGCTTCACTCGTTCCAGCTTCTAGTCATTAGGCCTCAATTACTGAATGTATTTTTAGCTATAGAAAAATGCAATAGTGTTACTTTGCTTATTTCCTGCTGTTTACCCTAACCCTGATACGACCAAAATATTTTTATTAAACATATTTTAACTTAATTGCAACAAGGGGCAGCTGTTTTGTAATACTCCATCTTTGAATATAACTTCAGAACAATGCTCTTCTGAATTTGTTTCTCATATACTGTCTTGTTTTATTTAGTCGCGACAGTACTGATAAGAAACAGATTTCATAAGTTACACCTAATGATGAGTCATTTTATTAGTTTGTTTCTTCTGCTGCTTATTCTTATGGTTTATGCAGCTGTGTGAAATTTATTACAGAAACTGATTCTATTTTTTTTAATGAATAGGAGAATCTAAGAATATTTGTATGTATTGGCTGACTGTTGCCTCACCAGCAAGATGCCCTGTAGTAATTCTGTTAATTCTTTCCCAGGAAGACATCCTCTTAAATGGTAATCGTCTAATGTGAAAGATGTGAGATTTTTGGTTCTCGAAATGTCCGATTGGGGGAGAAGTGCTGGAATTTACTCGGAATGTGGTGTTTTATTAGGTGAAGGTAGTGAAGTTCTCCTACATGTGGACCATAAACAACTTCAGCTTTTGCCGAGAAGAAATGGGGGAGGTGCTTAAGAGTTCAACCTTCTCGTCTGGTCCAAATGACAAGATGAAATGGTAAGAGGTCCTGCTACGGACGTGACCCGCCGCTGGGAAATTATCGGGGAAACTAAGAGCCCTGCACTGGCTGCCAGTTTATAGGCAGTAAGATGGGTGTGAAATCCCAGGACGGCTTTTGGGCAAAGCCCAGCTCTGTCAGTCCTCTTTAGGAAGCGGAGAGGACAGAATCCGCTTAATTCCGACATCCTCGCTAAGCACACGGGATGGCACGTTCACTGTTTTTGTGTAGGGCTTACCTTCCTCGTCTGCTGGCCTCACGCGGGCATCGTTTAATCAAACTGGGCCCTGTGCTCGTTTCCCAGTGACCTGACGGCTGTCCGTCACTGAGCGTTTCACAGTGTTCCCCTCTCATTCTGGCAGGTGTCTACGTGTGAACCCCAAAGGGCTCGATGATGAGAGCAAGGACTATTTGTCGCTATACCTGTTGCTCGTCAGCTGTCCGAAAAGCGAAGTCCGGGCGAAGTTCAAGTTCTCTTTGCTCAATGCAAAGAGAGAGGAAACTAAAGCCATGGGTGAGGCCCTGTTGCATTGTGGGATGTCCGCGTGGTGCATTATGACCCTTAAGCTTGTGGCAGCCGAACGTTACCTAGCATTTATTTGGTCTCACTTTGTAATCTGTGTTATGGTGTCAGAATGTTCTAGAACGTTCAATGAACCACAGCCTCAGTCTTGTAATATTGTGTTTTTTCTCCTACTTTGGTCTCTGCTACGGCCCGCTGACCATATATGTTAATCTCATAAGAAGCAGAGTCTGTCATGTAACCGAACCGTGTCATTTCCAGAAAGCCAAAGAGCATACCGGTTTGTTCAAGGGAAGGACTGGGGATTCAAGAAGTTCATTAGGAGAGATTTTTTGCTCGACGAAGCAAACGGCCTCCTACCAGATGACAAACTCACGCTCTTCTGTGAGGTAATCATACCCGCTTGTCAGCTATTCCTTCTCATATTACAGTTTCACAGACCATGTGCGATTCAAGAAAAAAGGTCGTTTCTTGTTCAGTCTCATTTTCCTCACTGAATATCGCCTTTCACAGTCACTAACATTCATCATTTTGATTTTTCAGGGCAAAGTTTCATTCATACTTTCCGTTAAAGCGGCCGACAGTCATTGTTACGTATCTAGTTTATGCATTTATGTATATGAATTTTATAAAACCTATATATGAATATTATAAAACCAGAAAATTTTAATAGAATTTGCAAAAGTATTACTTCAATTCCTGAAATTTAAACTGTTAAAATGGTAATGGTATTTGAGCTAATGGTACTATTTTAAAAATAATGAACAAGAAAAACATCAAGACTTCATTACATTTAAAGCAGCGTTTCCCAACCCAGTCCTCAGGGACACAGAGATGGTCTGCATTTTGGACCCTACCCAGCTCCCTGCCAGAATGTTCACATTTTTGCTCCCTCCCAGTTCCCAATAGTAGCAAAAACATGGACTGTCTGCAGGTCCCTGAGGACCAGGTTGGGAAACACTGATTTGAAGAAGATATTTTTTGTGTAAAATTGTAGTGTAACATCAAAACTGGAAATGTGATGTTACTTGGAGCCGAGATAAGCAGGGGATAATTGATGATTGTAGAAACTTTGCATAAAATGGATGCCAAGGAATCATTAGAACGGTCATTTTAAAGTGTACTATGCGTTACTGGTTTCAAGTAGATCTTAATTCTCCCTGGATTAAAACATCTAATGTGAAATGAGCTGGAATTTCTTCTTGCACAATTAAACATTGATTTATCATTGTAGAAGGTTGTGAAAGATCTCCAAAGGAATATTTTCCTTCCATTATAGACAATATTAAATTAAAGCTGTCCTTTAATGAAAAATAAATGCTTCCTGGAATAAAAATATTGAAATTCAGAGTACAGGCTCACTTTTGTGAGTATCATCAGCATTTGTAGGCTAATTGGCAATTTTTTTTTTCTTACCGGATGAAAATTGGACTGGAACATTTGCTTATTAGCTGTTTAATTTAAATTTTGATTGGTTGTGTTATAAGGGCAGCAGGGAGCCACTTTGGTTACGTTCTGTGTTGGAGTCAGTACCTGTTACTGCCTGGTTTCTTAGCTGTCTATCTGTATGATGGCCCAACTAGTGCATTCTGCTTTTTGGGAAGAGGGCATTTTGTACAGTGTTTTCTGCAGCCTCCTGTGTGCAGTGTAGTAAGTGTAGTAACTCTCCTAGGTGAGTGTAGTCCAGGACTCTGTGAACATCTCAGGCCAGTCCAACATGAACATGCTGAAGGTTCCAGAGTGCCAGCTGTCGGATGACCTCGGGAACCTTTGGGAATTCTCCCGTTTCACAGACTGCAGCCTCTATGTATGCGGGCAGGAGTTCAAGGCTCACAAATCCATACTAGCAGGTAAAGTCATGTCCCTCGCCCACTTCCCACCACGCTGACTATCAGTATGGCTCTGTAGTTGAGGAGTCTGCTCCTCTTTATACATAATTTACAGCAGTTCTCATAACGTGGAACATAAGTATGACACCTTTTAATTTTCACTGCTTAACAAATTGACACTACAGCTATCTGTGCCGATTGAGCTCCGAGCTACTGCAATGTTGAATTTTTCTGTGTCTAGTGTGCCTGTAAGTGGACCTAAAATGCGCTTTGTACCATTTCACAGCGAGATCGCCCGTTTTTAATGCCATGTTCGAGCACGAAATGGAGGAAAGTAAAAAAGTACGTATATCTCAAGGGACGTCTATGGTGAAGTGTACTGAGTCATCTGCACTGAAGCCTTTCCTTTTCCTTTTTGAAATGCTACGTCCAGCTGACATGTGCACTGTGCATCCCCACAGAACCGCGTAGATATAAGCGACATTGAGCCTGATGTTTTCAAAGAGATGATGAGCTTCATTTACACAGGGAAAGCACCAAATCTGGAGAAAATGGCTGACAACTTGTTGGCTGCAGCGGACAAGGTTAGCTGTTCGTAACGTCCGTGTTTCCTGGTCCCCCGGGTTGGATTGTGGCTGAGAGAGCGGTCTGGTCCAAGGGGAAGCTGAGGCAGCAGGAGTCTCACTTTCATGTCCTTTCTTTATTAAAGATGTCTGCCTTGTTTCCTTTATCGCCCTCAAATAGCCCAGCTTTGTTAGATGTTGGGTTGACCATGGTAGGGTTTTAGTACTAGATGGTATAAGAGAAACGCAAGTTTGGTCAGTACCTAAAACACTCTTTTGAGAAACACCCGAAATCGCTCTTAATTTCAGTCATAAGATGCAGCCTTGGAAAAAATTAAGAGGCCGCAGCACAATTTCTTTCACTTATTTCTCAATTTCTGGGTGTGTGTCTAAATATGATATATAGAATATATATATATAGAATATATCATCATACACTGCACCCTGGTTATTCCCTGTTTCTCGCTGATGAAGGGCTGCTTCCTTGCTTGTATGGGTCTTCAGTCTTGTTTCTAGGAGCCTGATATGAACTGTCCTAGCAGTGCACCTCACACCTGCACTTAATGTTTCCCATTCTTTTTGAAGGTCACTTGATGTCATCTTCCGATTTATGATAAACTGACAGTTGACGGTCATTAGAAAGTCACTTCTGCCCTCTACCTGGCTGGTCTCTGGTAGTTCCCAGCATCACTGCTTCACCTTATTGTGTCCTGCTGTCTGAGAAATTTTGGACCTGGAAGCAAACTGCTGCTCAGTGTAGCCTTCTGCCAGCGGAACCAGGATTAAACCAGGATTTAAAAATTCAGATTTACTTAAAAATAGAGTGGTCACTTAATTTTTTTCCATGTCTGTATATACCAGAAAGATGTGAATTGGACTGTGATACAAAAACCTGTATTTCCAGAAACCCCTCCTCCCCCCCCCACTCAATTTCTTGGCCAGGTTTTTTTAAGAAGCTTAATTCCAGTGACCTGAAAGTTCTTTTGATCTTCGATTTCCTGTGGTTTTCTGCCTGTCTGGCCGTTTCTTAAGAGGCGACCGGAGCGAGGTGACCGCGGGTGAAACTTATCGTCCTGTCTGCCGCTCCTCTTCCCTGCTGCCCCCCCCCTCCCCTCCCCAGTACGCTCTGGAGAGGTTAAAGGTCATGTGTGAGGAAGCGCTGTGCAGCAGTCTCTCCGTGGAGAATGTGGCCGACGTCCTCATCCTGGCGGACCTGCACAGCGCAGAGCAGCTAAAGGCACAAGCCATAGACTTCATTAACAGGCAGGTATCGCGACAGCCGCTCTGCGGTGGATTCGTGCCGCCTTTGCGGAGTGAGGGTCTGAACATCTTTCTTTTGTTTTTCTGTTCTCATCATAGGTGCAGCGTCCTGCGACAGCTGGGCTGTAAAGATGGAAAAAACTGGAATAGCAAGTATGCAATTAGCTGATGTGTTTGACACACGATTAATAACAAACCCTTATCTCATCCGCCAAGATGCATTACAGTGCTGTTTTTTTTTTTTATTTTTGGAGCACAAATGGATAGGCTAGCTTCGTTCTTCAGTGGCTTCCCTATCTCTCTATCGGCATTATTAATGAAATCTTTCCCGGATAACGTTGGGAAAAGGGATCAATTTCTGAATGGTGCAAGGAGGAAATTGCAGTGAGGCAACTTCTTTCCGTATCCCAGCATATGTCCGATAGCCTCGTCGTCAACATGGTCGTGGTTCAGAGGGATTCCTATAGACGTTTTTGGTTGTGGCCTCCCTAATATCCCCTGTTCTTCACATGAACACCCCAGACACTCAAGTACTTTGTTGGTTACAGAGCACAGCCTACGGCACTATTTTACTGCCACCAAGACCCGAACCATATTCTAGCCAAACTGCAAAGAGAGAGTTTTCCTTTGTATATAATGTGTGCTGTACCGAACACGTGCACACGCTCACACGGTCTCGCTTACTAGCAGGGCCAAAAGCGTGACAACAGAGCGGCTTGTATCGCAGTCCTATTGGTCATAATGTATGGAGTCTAGAAAGAGCTGTTGATATGAGTCAATATGTATGGTTTATCTGAAGGACAAATGGCATGTTCTATATATTATTCATTATTGGTAGTTTCACACTGTAGTGTTCCACTACTAAGTACTATGGAATGGCTGAGATGAATGGATTTGTAATGCAAACTTATGCAAGCTAATGCCAATTCTGCTAGCATTTGATGCTAACATTACACAGCGATTCTCATAGATGTTAGCAGAAATTACCATATAGTAAATCATGATGTGCACTGTCTGTTATTAAATGTCTTAGGTTTTATGTCGCTGTCACTCTCTGATCCCGGCACCGCCTTTACTCAGCCTACTTTTCTGCAGTAGAATGCAGAAGTGAGCTAGAACCGTGCCCTACTGCCTGTTCCAGTATGGGTTGGGTACTACCTGGATCCCATATGCCTGTGGAAAAGCACCAAACTGTGTTATAGAATATGAATTTTTGTGAGTTCTTTGTGTATGCCTGTCTGTGCAGTAATAAAGGTCATTTTCTTCTTTCCAGTCACACGACGGACATAATGGAGACGGCTGGCTGGAAGTCGATGATCCAGTCGCACCCTCACCTGGTGGCCGAAGCCTTCCGCGCACTTGCCTCTGCACAGTGTCCTTCTTTCAGTCTGCCCCGGAAGAGGCTGAAACAGTCTTGACCATCTCTTTCTTCTTCTTTTTTTTTTTTTAAGACCTTTGTGGGGGCAATCATGGGGAGCTTTGGACTGGTGTGTAAACCTCCTCCTGTCCCCCCCACTTGATTTAGTTCAATTCAGTTTATTTTTATATCAGAGTTGCCCCAAACTGGTTCACATATATCCATGTATAATTCTGATTCATCCCTGGTTGACCACAAATGTTTAATGTTTAACTTGTTTATCAGACGAAACTGTTCAGTTTCAACCCTCAGCCTTTCTCAGTTTTAGTACTGTCAGATGGCCTTAAAACTGTGTGCCATTTCTCCAGAGTTTGTATTATGTCTTTATTTAACTGTGTGCCTGCCTTGTCAAGAGAGACCAGGTTTTCTCCAGATTGCACTAGTTCCCATAATGCAGTGGTTTATCACAGAGCTCTATATGAATGCGTCATTGATTTAATGGGAGACGAATGTTTAGCCCCGTTTGTTAGCTGACATTTTAAAAGTGCGAGCCTTCCCAGTGAAAGTCCATTTCCTCTTTTTACAGTTGAGATATGCCCCATATTGATGGCACCGTTTTCTCGCAAAGGAAGTTTACCATCTTAAATACACGCGTGTGAGCATGAACCAGACCTATTGGATGGGAATACTTGAGTGACTTGCAGAATTTTTGTAATACGGATGTAAAGAAATGAACTGAATACTTTTTGTATTCTGGATCTGTTTTAAAAAATATTGGTAAAATATGAAGATTTTGTTAACAGGATTGTACTTGTACTGGAGTTCTTTCAGTTTGGTGTGTGTTATTTTTCAGTTTCTCCTAATTAAATGCATCTAGGTGGTGCACATCACTTTGCAGAGCAAACACAGATGGCACAGACAGCTCTGCTACTCACCTGTAAAAATATGGTCACAAATAACCAGGTGGGACTAAGTGTGGCAAAAAGTATAAAATCAGGTGAGGTTTAATGCCATTGTGCTCACGCACTTGTTTCTTGAAACTCTCGTTATGCTACCCCCGGGTGATGCTTGCTGGAGGGAAAGACAAGTTACATGCTTGAAAATGTATTCACTCGAGTTTCCCGTGTTTTGAGACAGTGGGTATAGATAAGTCCACAGCATATTTTTCAGGAGCAACAGAATTCCGGCTACGTTTATTCTTTTATTCTGTTTGCAGTAATGTCAAGGAGTATCGTAAGGGTATAATTTTAACTTCCCTACAATAACAAGGTACAGTGAGGCATAGGCTGATGTAAGCACACATTTAGAAAAAGGGACTGCGATGTGTTCATCGATGTTCACGGTCAAAGAACCTAATAATGTTAATGATGCATCTGCTGAGTTATAACCGTGATCTGCTGGGATGTGACACCCCCATCCTCCAGGTATGACGGTTAGCATCCAATAAGCATTTAACTGCTGTGTTCGTTTGCCTACTATTCTGGGACATCTTGCGATATACTGCAGGCAAAAGTTGGTACATTTGTTTCGAAGTGGGAAGTTTCAGCTGGTTTTTAAATGGGTTTGGGATGCTTGGAAACGACTGGATGCCTTTTGTGGATAATTTGGACTTGTTAAATAGCACAGAACGTTCCATTTTAAGCTGCAGAAATCTGCTTGTTTTAACAGACTTCCTTGGTACTGTTAACCATTTAAACTTACTGGGTCGCTGCTGCTTATCAGTGGGTCCTGTGTTGATTTAAGTTTAAGCAACACTGCATGTAAACCCCATTGATGTATTAACTGGTAACTAACAAACCTCCTTAATGGTTTAAAGGTGGCTGTTTTTACTTGGAGTTGAGGATTAAAGAAATTAATGAAGTAAATTTGATGACATTTACCAGGTTTGAAGCCCCAGTCTTGTAGGTTTTAAATCGTAATTAAAAATTATCGCCTGACTGACAGCTGATACTCCAGAGGGGTTGATTTACTCATGAAAATTACTCTGGCAAGGCAATTAAGAGCTGAGGTCGAGTGAAAACCAGTGCAGCCCATGGCACTCCAGTAAGTTTCATACCTCTTTCAAAGAGGGTGCAGAATCAGTGGGGAATGATGGAACTTTTAAATGAACCACTTTCCTGGTCGCCAAAACCCAGCCACTTGTGTGCAGTTTACACTGAATCGGCCATTTACATTATGCTGGTCTTCGTGTGAAAGAACCGTTCCTGATCGCTCGCACCCGGGCGTGTTCGGCTTAATGAACCCAGCTGTGGTCCATACCTTCTTGTTAGTTATAACTCAAAATCGCTCTCAGTTAAAACGGAGAGGGGGAACGGGGGTGGGAGAATATTAATCGGCACGTGTTGCCTAAGGCAGGTGTATCCTGCAGGGATAATGGGCTCACCGGAGTTTTTCTCTGTGGTATTTCACGGGCGCTGGCTTTATGGTGGAAACGCAGGGGTGAGTCGCAAGGGGTAAACGGGGCATCCGTGACCTCTGAAGGAAAAACAAAGGGAGCACGGCAGGCAATGCAGGAGCGGCGCTGCATTTCCCGCTCTGCCTCCACCATCGTCCGCTGCTCTTCTGCCCCCTGCCTGCATGGTAACCTATGTGGAATTTTATTTCAGCTATATTTACGCCTAAGTGTGTGTGTTTCTTTCCATGACTGCCTCGCTTCTGAGCATAGCACCCTGTGCAGGTGTGTATATTCCTCAATACACATCGACGCTGTGAAACTCTGGTCTCATGTCCTACCCTATGGAACGTCTGCGTGCCTGTGGGTGTTTCAAACTGGTTCTAGACCCATTTTTTAAAACTTAGTGATTTATCCCATAACTTTTTATACATGTTATCCCCATCACGTGCGGAGGAGGGATGTCATTTGGGGGGAAGGGGGTTGATTGCTGTGAATGTTGCATGAATGCCTGTTATCCAAAGGGGCATTTATTACAATTTGCCAGCCATGGCGGGGCTTGGTAAATCTTTGCCGTGCTATGACGGACCCTTGGGTGGATGTCCCACCTCCATCTCGTCTAGCATCAGCATATGCTGCATACATTAATGCACCACTGAACAAAGCATTAAGAGTGTAGCTTGAGTATAAAAATGCATTAGATCTCAGGTCTCTGTCATTGGCTGCAGCTGCATCTTCATAAAACCATCAAAGTGATATTGGAGGATTTTTTCCTGCCCTCTTGACTAGTTAAAATCTGTTCAGAGATATAACAGTACACTGGATGGACACAGTTTTTTTAAATGGGTATTTAAAAAGAGATTTGCCTTAAATCATAACTGTTCAGCTGGATCAGCTTAAAGCACCCTAGCTAATGTTTTCACTAGGACTCACTCATCACTGCGGGTTCAACCATTTGTGTCAAGTATTCCCTTCTTTCCAGTTATCTCCAGCCACTTATCCTGGACTGGGGGAGATGGATCTGTTTTCTGGGAGCATGTGTTTGCAGCCCACATAACCCCAAGAAAATGTGCAAACTTCAGGGGCATGATTTAGACCTCTGTCCCTGGAAGTGTGAGGTGAGTGATACCCTGTGCGCCTCCCTACTTTAACATGAAATACATATGATGGTGCCTTAACCCCTTCACTGACAAACCATGTGCATTGTAAACTAGTTGATTCTTTAATTCCTAATGTATCACTACGCCTGCTTTTGTGCCTCTGTTCAAGCCGGCCCATCTCCCTCCCTTTTCTTTTAGGATTGTGCATCCACCGTGGCCGTCCTCCACATGCTCTGATCTCCAAGCTCCTGGGATTGCTGGCTTGGAAAAAGAGCACTTGGTTGATAAGGTTTCTCTGATGTTGTTTATCAGCTCTCAGCATGTTGCTGATGTGATCCATGCATGTACGCTTAGAAGGAAGACAATCAACGCAGAATGTATTTTAGACTTAACTGCAGCACGTTTGATTTTTATATGAATCCTCCCAGCTGTAAGATGACCAAGTATCTTTAACCCGCCTAAGAGGCTGCAGTTGAGAGTAGAATCTGGCTCAGCAAAGGGTGTAATTTGTTAAGCACCATCAGCCAATGAGGGATTTTTTTAGTGAGTGAAGGTTGAGTGAAATAATGCCCTACAAATATTGGCATTTGGTTGCATATTTCAGCTTTCAGTTGACTGTTAGTCATGACGTGCAAAAGGACTGAAGATGATCAGATGCCGGTGGTCTCCATGTTATAGCATTAAAAATGATTATGAATTTCCCAAATAGACACATGGAATATATATGATATATGAAATTTTGCATAAGTAGGCGGTGGTGCGTAGAACAGTGGGTAGAGCTTTGTGTCCAGAAGGGCATGGACTTGAATGCCGTAGCTGTAGGTGTAATTATTTCACTATTGGGCCTTTGAGTAAAGCCCCTTCACTTCGGCTCTTCCAGGGGAGCTGGATGATGTTTGACTCCAGGCTTTTTTCACTTATCTTGCTTTGGACAAAAGCATCTGCTAAATCAGTGTTTGCCAATCCAGTCCCCATGGACACACGGACGGTCCATGTTTTTGCTCTCTCCCAGCTCCCTGCCAGACAGTCCGCATTTCTGCTTGGGAGCTTGGTGGGAACAAAGACGTGAACCGTCCGTGCGTCCCCAAGGACTGGATTGCGAAACAATGTGCTAAATAAACAAATGTAAGTTTACATGAGATGCACAATGATTATTTATATTTCTATATTTTTATTTTTTATTATTTAAATGCATGCTTGCTTGCCTAGCCTGAGCTCCTGTTGTAGGGTTTGTATCAATGCTGTCTTTTTATTTCAGCATAAGAAGATGTAGATCAGACGGCAGCATCTCTATGCATGTTTCACACAGGTGCTACATATGTAGTTTGGTGAAGAGCTTAATGGGAAGACAGAACCAGAAATGTATCATGATCTCATGTAAGGGTGATTTTTACCTCTGATAAATACAGGCAGCATTTAAGCTCTCCCTGGCTTCCAAAAAACTTGCCTGACTTTCATGCCAGGTTTACTAATCCTCGTTAAAGTGAACATGTGGCGGGGGGGCTGCGGCGATGGTGTGCCGTTCCAGCCTGTCTGTCTCAGAGGCTCCGGAGGACTTCCACACACCTTTTCTAATGTGAGCAGAAAGCTGCTCCTGTCCCAGTCTGGGATGGAGATCACTTTAGACTGGAGGAAGGAGGCATGTTGATACCCAAAGCCCAAAACAGCTGTTCTGTTAATACACACATCTGGATTTATTTACCTGCGATCCCTTGCTGAACACTAACTCCCTCCCCCCATCCATCCATTTTCTGTATCTCCTTGTCCTGTTCAGGGTCGGGGGGGGGGGGAAGGGGTCTAGAGCCTATCCTGGAGGCTATGGGCCCCAGGCGGGGAGCAGCCCAGAATGGGGTCACTAATCTATCACTGAGCACACTCGCATAATACACACCTACTGGAAATTTGGTAACTCCAATTAACTTCAACATGTTTTTGGGGATGAATGTGGTGTAACTAGAGGAAAAGCCATGACAACGCAGGGAGAGCATGCAAACTCCACAGCTATGGAGACAGAGTTGTGAGGCAGCCGTGCTGAACATCCACTAACCTTTTTATGGATGATGTGTCCCTAGTTAATCTACCTTTTTCTTTACAAAAAGCTCCTGAAATTTTGCATTTCAGAAGATGACCAAGAATAAGGAGGTAATAGGGTTGGCTGCACTGTGGCTTTTAAATGCATTCCTGCTTCATTTAAGTGGACTACATTTACATTTAATAGTGTGCATTTTCACTTACTTATTTAGTAGCTGCTTTTATCCAAAGCAAAGCACAATTAAGAATGCCAGTCCCTAGAGCAACTGCGGTGAAGGGTTTAGCTCAGGGGCCCAACAGTGAAGTCGCTTTGCAGGCCACGGAATTTAAACGGACAAACTCCTGCTCAGGTGTACATAGTCTGAACCCGCTGAGCCACGTGCCGCTCCGCCATCAGGCTATCGCTCTAATGGACCCTAATTTGGTGGGTTTTGTGTGAGCAGTTTCCCAAGCTGCTTCTTTTGTTTTCCCATAAGCTAGCACTGTAAGAATCTCAGAACTTTTGTATGCATATGTAACGGTGATGCAACTGAACCAAATTGGACAGAATCTCCATTTTTGTTTGGGTTTCTCTGTAGCGCACTCTAGTGGTGGCACCAGGAGACTGTAGTCCTTGTAGGACTGAGGTAACAGGGGAGCACCAGGCTCACAGTGGTGCTGGCCAATGAATGAATGATACATTTATATGGTGCCTTTCAAATACTCAAAATGCTTTACAAGATTAATGGGGAGCCACTGCATAGCATCCACCTGGACGATGTGATGGCAGCCATTCTGTGCCAGTATGCTCCCCACACAGTAGCTAAGGTGGTGAAGGGATAGGAGAGAATTCGGCACTTAGATATATGAGATGACTAAGAGGCCAGATTTGAAAGGGCCATATCAGGCAGCTTTAAACAGGGCATCGGGGTAACACCCCTACTCTTTGGAAAGATGCTGCCCAGAGATATTTTATGACCCCAGAAAGTCAGGGCCTCACTTTTACATCTCATATGAAGGACAGCACCATGTTCCCATCACTGCACTGGGGTGCACACTGACCCCAGGATGGGCTAATCTGTTGATCACAGCAACCCAGCTTTCCTGGCTGGTCTCCCATCCAAGTACTGGACGGGTCCAACCCTGCTTAGCTTCAGGTGGATTACCCAGTCTAATAAGCAGGTGGTACAGCTGCAGCTATAGTGCAGAAACACCACTGCAGATGAGAGGGCATGATATGTCCACAGCTGTAATGTTCTGGAAACAGAGGAGAGTCTGGTCATTATAAAGGTCAGAACCCAACCAAATGATCCTTGCCGGGCCTTTGTCCCACGTAAAAATGATGCGATGACCACTTCTGTTTTCCAAACAAAATTTTAATCACAAAATAAACCCTTTTCAGAGTAAACAAAAATGTACACTATACATAGCCTATATAAAGCCTAAACATTTCCAGAAATAACCAAATATACAGGTACATCTCAAAACAAGCCCATTTTTACAAATGCCTCATTCGTGTGATTTTTAAGAATAAATTAAGCCAGAGTCATTAGTTGCAGAATAATTAACCAGGAATTTCATTCACCTACTACGGTAAACACCTTATAAAACTATACATATGAATAACCACTAGCAAGGACCAAAGGTATGACGTTATTAAAATGACTGCAGAAAGTTGGAGTGATTTACCAATAAAGTGCATAAGCAAATACGCACAGTGATGTTTTATAAAGGTAAGAGCACACATGAAATGTAAAGCATTTTACACGAGACCGTAACACAAACAAGGATGCAGGTGAGGACACAGTAACACTGGATGGTTTCAGAGAGGGGAGAGCAAAGGATAATTCACACTTTACCTCATGTAACGGCTGGGGGATCTATCTTTTCAGCCACAGTCATTCAGTCAGAAAAAAGGAGAGTAAACAAAATATAAACGGCACGCTTGCGTACCTTCACATCGCCAAGGTTAATTTTACTTTCGGCCGCTGGTCTGCTCAGTCACGATATGCAAATTGCATTTCTCACTATAATTACTGTTAATTAAAAGCGCGGAAATGTCGAGCTCTGTGGCAAGACCATGACAAAGTTATATTTAGCGCTTGCCAGCTTCATTCCAGCCACCTGAGTAGCGGCTCAATTTTAAGAAGTTGTCTCCCGGCATGTGAAATTAAACTTTTGAATTCACGGCACGCTTTTCCGTTTAAAGTGAAAGTAAAACGCGTGCTAAGCCTATACCATGAAAGACACCTGGATGACAACGGGAGCAGGAAAACGCCATAATGCTGCAGGATGAATTTACAGAATATTATTCGCATTTGTTTTTCAGCAAGAGCTGTACTGTGGTCTGAAAGTGCCTCACATATGGAATATGGCTCTCAAAATACAATGATTTAGTTGCATACTAGTAGAAAAGTAGATTTACTGTCATACACATGCTCCCCCCCGCCGACAGACTCGGACACCCCCCAGCACAGACGAAGCACCTCCGTATAATTCTGCCACGGTACTGAAACCAAGCCAACTGAACCCCGTAAACTGCAAGCCAGTGCTCTGCTCGGTCTTGTCGGACAGCTCTAAGTAGGATTTTAATTTATATGTGGCTTGGGGGAAATTGAAGATTACTTGGAGTGATACTCGAAAGCATTTGGTGGCAGAGCTGCAGTCCGTTACAGCCAAGTGCCTTCGGTCAAAATTGGAAGATTTCAAGTAAGCTTTTAAAGTCCTATTCAGGGGAGGGACAATGTTAAAGTGTCACAGAATCAGCTGCACTATGTAAACTGAAACAGTCTGCCTACCAGAAAACTGAAAGCAGGAAATATCTGAGAATAAGGTCTGTCACAGGAAAAAAAAATATTGCACCTCCACTGCAAAAAAGAGCTTCACTATTAAGTTTTATTAACATCTCCAATCTGTTAAAAAAAACTGTAGATCCTAACTATACATCTAAAAATGAGGTTGATGGTGATGCGGTTGACTGGCACAAAACCTGGAATTCATCAGAAATTACAAGTCCACAGCATAATCCTCTCCCTCAACATCTGGAGGAAACTTGATATTTGCTCATGACAGAGATGGAACACATGGTGTTTATGACTTTGCAGGGTCACCAGACAGGTCAGCTAAGGCCCCAAAGACCATCAGTGCTCCAAGAGACCCACAAACATGCAGTAGTGACTTCAGCCCGTAGAGAGATAAGGGGTATCACTATGGTAATTGTAGTCGGGGCAAACCTTCTGTACCAGTTTGTAGTCAACGCTGAAGAAAGCGATGTAGATGCAAATGACCTTGAAGGGCTTTGAGCACAACCAGGAGTCGTGAAACTGGGTCTGTTCTTCATAGCAGGTCTTAGATGGGTCAAAGTTGCAGAATGCCGTCTTCTTGACCCGGTCTGTCTTCTTGTACTCAATGCGGCAGTTGAAGGCCCTCGTGTCCTTGGTCTCCGATGTGGACTGCTGTGAGATCTCAAACTCCACCACCTTGGATGGTGGCACCAGGCTCACCGAAACGTTGCCCTGGCCGGTGGAGTTGTGCCGGAAGTAGACGCTGAACGTGCCGTTGCCGTGGTCCACGATCTTGCCGGTGATCAGCAGGTTCAGCTTCACCGTCTTGATGTTTGAGTGGAAATCTCCCCAGCCGAACATTTTTTTGAACTTCCCCGTTTTTACGATGGGTCTCCGCTTGGCCCTGGCACGCGTTTCCCGCGTGTCCGTCTGGTTGGACAGCCAATCCCAGAGGTCTTCCATGTTGTCTAAATACGACACACCCCTGGCTGCCTGCTTGAGTCCAGAAGGGCTCTTGGCAAACAAGCGCAGAGGGTTTGCCATTCGGGGACTGGCGACGCTGGAAGGAAGATTCTGCTCATTTTCCCATTCGATAAGCTCTGTCGCTGGAGCCTGCACTCTGCTGCCAGTAACCTTTCGAAAGAAAACACAAACAGAGAGATTAATCAAGAAATTAAATTAAAATCAATGGCAGTGAATGTTTTCTCTCCAACAAGGCTTTAGCAGGTTGAGAATGCCAATTTTTTCTTTAATTTTTAGAATGTTTAAAAATGACTAGATATTTAGAGCACAGAGGTAACAACACCATCCCACCAATTACGCATCCATCTGTTTTCTGAAGCAGTTTATCCAGTCGGGGTCACAGACCTCATCACAAAGCCAGCAAAACGGCAGTCTTTTGATTTCAGTTTCTGTAGACCACTCCAGCTGAAGCAAAGCAATCGAAATGTTTCTTCAATGAGTTTGCATACGACTCCAATTTAAAGGAATTATTTTTTCTGTCATCCCATCCAGGGTACCTCCTAACCTGCCCCTTGTGCCCCATGATCCCTGGGATAGGCTCCAGGCCCTCCGGCAACCCTGGTCAAGAAAATTGTCTATAGGATGGATGGATGGATAGATGGATGGGTGCATGCATGCATTTTCTCTGTACAAAGTATAATTTCTGAACAAAACTATACAGCAACATTAATGGAGTAACGCTTGATTTCTATACAAGAACTTTGCATATAATGGCACAATAACCAGGCCAGTCTTGGGCTGTCCGGATGAAGAAGAGCAGATCGAAGAACGAGAAGCAGCATCACCCTCCACACACGTACGCCTTGTAGCACCGTCAGCCTGCTTCAGGATTGATTCCTGGTCCACTTCAGATAAAGTCTTAATAATTCACCGCAAAAAGCTTAGCTGGTACTTTATTTGTAATTAGCTGTGGAGACTTTTCAAAGGCTTGGTCGAGGGGATCATTTTCAGCAGCGGATGAGGAGCCTGCTGGTAATCGTATGGATAGGGCTGCACGCTCCATCTTCCTAATTATAATTTTTGCCGTAAGCATAACTGAAGCATATGTGTACACAGCTAACTAGATTCTCCCCACTAGCCATGCCTTCTGAGCGCTCTGATAGGTGCCACATTATCGCATTTGCATAATGCCATAAGTAAGCTTTTCTTTTTTTTTTTTTTTTTTTTTTTAAAGAATTCTTTAGAATTTGTGTAACTATCCGCTAAGAGGGATGTAAACAGTGAAACTTAATGAGGCATAATGATGATGTGCTTTTTGATAGACAGGCAGTCCTAAGAGCATATCAGACACACAAATAAGACCCAGCTTACGGGCACAATTTCGTGCAGAGTCAGTTTATCTCCTCCATATTGTGAGGCTGATGCATAACGTACAGAGTACTCAAACTCCATTTGAAAGAGACAGGACAGATCACGCTCACCACTGCTTTCCGTTTCCCCAAGAAGATGACGGACAACTGAGGGAGCAGACTATTCGGAAATCACATTAAGTGTCTCATCATTACAAGAGTCAATTAAGAGGAAAATCAGCCAGTGATGGCTTTACAGTCGAGTTCATCAAGCGAAACACTCCCACAATCTCATTTATCAATACGGATTGGTACCTGCCAATGTATCTGCTGAAAGAAAAACTGCCTCTCTCAGCAGTCAGATGGTTCTCTTGTGGCTGAATGAGCAAGAATTCCAAAGCAGTCCATCATATGACCATATCTAGAATCACGAAACCCTACTGACACATGATCAAAAGAAACTAGTCTTTGCAAAATCCTCAGGTATGGTATGAATGTCCAATGAGCTCATTAAATGCAAATGAAGATTTTTTTTTTTTTGCATGATGAACAACAACTGAGAAAATTGTACTGACATGTGGGGGGTATTGCAAAAAGAAATAATTCAAGCTCTATTTTTTTGTTGCCTCGAGTAGAAAGACAATATCTGTCACTCTTGTAATTGCTTGATCCAGCATGATGCGGGTTTATTTATGCATTTGGGAAGCCGTAGCTCTGAAAGAAGATCTTAAAAACAATCTGCAACAAAATGGGAGAACATTCTGAATACAGGTTAAATGCTGCAGAAATTGTACCAATAAATCTGTCTGTAAAATTTATTTAGTCATCCTTTTCTTCTAAGGAAAATCAAGAACAAATGGCTTTCAGTCGACTAATGTAGCAAGTGCCTGAATTCCTGCATGGTGCCCTGGCCTCTCTGGAGACACAGAATGCATCGTGGAGTAGCACATGGTCCAGCAGGAAAGAGTCTGACACAGAGCAGCAGACTACGCATGAGGAACAGCATACCTATAGGACTATGACCTGCATGGGTTGAGCTGCCGATGCATCATGGGCCAGTAGGGGGTGTGAGGGAGCAGCTGCTGGTGGAAGCCACATGTATCTGACCACACACAGACACGAAAGGATCTTTAGTTCCATGAAACTGCAGTTAGGTCTAGCTCTTAAGGTCACTACTTAATGAATAAGATCCCATTGGAGAGGCTGTGATTTAATTACATGTGATGTGCCAATTGTCATTCCATGGCACCCGCAAGGAGCTTCAGTTTAGCAATTACTGCAGTTAGATGGGTGGCAGACAACTGAAGGCAGGATGAATCAGCCTCGACATTAGCCCGTAATGAGCATTATGTAATGGGCAGAGTTCCTGTCCCACGGGTGGACATATCTTTTACGGTTTGACGTAAAGGTAATTGCCACAGTGACTAGAACTAGGCTCCAGAACATTATTAAGCAGTCAGAGGCACCCATCTGGGGGGGGGATGCTGTTAAAAATCTCTCACCCCCAGGGAGTGCATCACTGAAGGGCGATTCGGAGCAAGTTTCTCGTTTTCTCTCGTACCTTCCTGCTAGAGGTCAGAAAAATTCTCCCCAGAAGTGTCCTCCCTCTCATCAGCCCCTCACTCAGCCATGTGCACAGACCTGGCCTCTTACCGGTAACATGGAGATAAACGTGTACAGGATGGCGCACCCCGGTTTGCATGTCAATGTGCATACCACTGATCACACAATCCGTGACCAAGATGTCATCGGAAGAAGCGATATGCTCAAATTAAAGTATAATGTGGCATCTTGGTCAACATGGTGGGCGTCTAGGGGTGCTAAATAGCAAGAAACAACTATCACCGCCTATTTTAATATCAATAGATAATACTATGATTATAGGTAGTACTTCCCAGGATTTCTGAGAATGAATGACAATACCACCCCATCCCCATAGACTAGTATGTCAAGAAGCAGCTTTTGCCATTAGACACAATCGTATTTGATTTTTACAGTAAATCTCTGCTAAATAGGATTTGTGTGTAATTCTACAGTGAGGAAAAGTATAGGTGCCACTTCACCATACTGAACGTTTTTGCGGAAACATCAGAGCAACCTGTTCATTAGTCAACATCTCCATAGCTGAAGGGAATCCAAAAAAAATCAAGGTCCACTTTCGCTTCCATGGAGAAATGCTTTGCGACGTTTCTCAGGACAAAGGGAGCGAAAGAATTAACCCGGCACATCAGTACTACCTCAGTGGTCACAGTAATTCAGGCTGTTTTTTTTTACATAGCTAATTTGCTTGCATTTTACAATGCAAACGTATTTTCTATGCAGATTTCTTTAGTCTGATGCCTGCTTTTTTCCTCACCTTCCAGCAAAACAGCAGACTGCCCAGGGACCGCTACATTCACCTTGGGTTTGCAGATTCAGAAAAATACCTCTTACTTTCAAATTCTTTGACTTCTCTGAGAGCCTAGTCTTCGACAACTCAGACACCCCAAACTTGAAACAAGGACCCCTGGCATTGCCAACTCACGCCGGTGTTTCCCCAACATTCATCACTAACGAGGAGCTGGACAGGCGGAGGGAAGAGTCGGCAAGGGAGAAGCTGGGGAAAAAAGCCTCACATGGGGTTGAGCCCGGTTTGCTGCCAGCTTAACGGTGCTTAAAATCATCCCTTAGCTGATTATCAGAACCTCATTGGGGAGACATGGCAGCTTCCACCATGAGAATAAATCATATGAGAAACCAGAGTCTCAAAACAAAAAAAACGTGCAGTTGACTAACCCTGGAATTCGATCTGTTTCCCCCTCTGATGATGAGTTCAGCTGCTGTGCTTCTGTAATGTTTACATCACAATCTGAATGGACAATGAGCCGCTTCATCCTAATTGCTAATTGTTACTGATTACTGCAACACAAGCATATTTATTAGTTGGTATCCTATGTACAAAACAGACTGTGAAAGTGAACATGAGTCTGCTTGTACATTATGGCTGCCAGAATTAATTGCATTTTTCTTTGTAGCAAACAGAGGGCTCTTCATCTTAATAGACACTTAATTGCTCCTATATATAATGTACTTCTTGTGTGCAGAGGTGTGGAGTGTGACTTGTCATGAACCCACTCCATGTGATTTCTGTCCGAGGGTTATGCATGCATTACATGTCTAATATTGACACACATGCTGATTGGCTGTTAATGCTCACCACTCCTGCCAGCCTGGAGATCTGTCCAATCCTGCACTGCACAGTCTAACAGCCATCTCTATAAGAATCCTTGCTCCAGTCGACTGTGGTGTTTTGTAGAAACCAGATGTGTGATAAGCAGAAAGCACTTATAAATATTGACTAAACTTGAAGTCACGTGTAATGTCTGACAATATCTTACTTCCATTTTACAATATTTTACATTCTAATATGTCTTCATCTGGCATTATTATTGTTGGACTTTCAAGGATTAATATTTCCACTCTGGAATCGGGTATAATTCAATTGCCAGAGTGTGTTTCTACTTTGCTTTCAGTTCAGATTAAACGGCACGTGAATAGTCTTTGCAAGTTTTAAATATTAAATCTTAATTATTGTCTCATTTATTTTAACTTATCCCAGACAGAAGTCCAATTTGACCAAGCAAAATGTGCTTATTTCTAGTGAGCTGCCACATTTTGGAAGGTCATGTTTCCTTTGAAGAAGAGAGAGAGGAGAAGCATTGGTGCTGCTCGCTTTCTGAGTAGGCAGGTACATCAGAGAGAAGATGCAGAGAGCCGACCGCGCGGCATCAGAATGAGCTCAGGGTGGAGAGGCAACCAAACAGGAGGACTGAACAATAGGACGAGATTCAGACTGCTTATTCTCTGGTTGTCAAATCCCATCTTGTGGATGAAAGTAATAGATTTAATTATTAGGGCAGATTGCTGCATAATGAATTAATATGAGGCGTGAATAGCCTGTCCTAGCATTAAACAGTAATTTCCGACAAAACTATCACCCCCACCCCAATCTGGGAACAAATACACATCTATTCGTTAGGTGCCAGCTTGCTGGGCGAATTGTCAACAGATCAGAAGCTGTGAATTAAGCGTGTTCTAGAACAAAACGGAAAAAATGAAAAGGCTAAAAGCAACAAACAGCTTTAAAACACTATATAGCAAAGGAAAGAAAGTGATCCATTACTTAATTAGATTGACAATTGATGCTCGACGTTCTGCAATTAAATCATGCTTGAGTCAGATATGGAGTGACACCTGACAGCAGAAGGCTCAGGCATTTCATGTAGCTGAAGTCCTCCATGGCCTTGGTGACTGACAAGCTGGACTCTATGGACGCTCTGCTGCCACAGAAGGTCCTCAGCTTGGGACTGAGCATGAACATCATCCCTAAGACCTTGCAACCCAGTGAGTCATGGGAAAGTACCTATTCATCCAACGTGACCGGAGCGAAATGGACCAGTGATTTTCGCTGGGATCCACCCTCCATATCCCTGACCTCATCGGGCAGAGGGACGTTCGCAGTCTCAGTCTCCTAGGTCTGTGTCACATCTGTTCACCAGCCATAATGTTAATATTCCATTATGTTATAAAATGGGGAGAAAGAAAAAAAATCAATACACAAAAATTTATTTATGTGAGGAAGATCGTCCATGTTTACCTGTTAGATATTTTTTGCCACCATTTTCCAAAATGCAGAGAGTGTGAGCTCCTGTGATTTCCCTCTAGGGTAAGAATTTTTCAGAATGAGAACAAGTTGAGCAAACTGACTGCTAAACACTCACCAGAGATCAGGTGGCTGCATCTTGATGATCTAACGCTGCTCACGCTATTGTAAAGATCCCAAAGACAGCCCAAAGATAGCCCAAAGTGCCATCTCCATGAACAACCTCAAGTTTTCAACGGGAACAATGTGTGTTGATTGTTCTGAGAGCATCTGAAGTGCCAGCATTCACAATAATTATGTGTATTTTCATGCAATTCTGAAAACTACTAAAATTATAGTCGCATCACATAACATGTATTTGGGAAAATCGCATTCTGTGATTGACATGACCCAGAACCAATTAAATTGATGAAGGAACAGAGAAAACTGATCCAGTTTCTGGGCTAGGTATATCATGCTAACTAATTTCTAAATCAGGAAGTCAAAATGCTTCTTGGATGTGCTTCCTAAGTCCAATAAGACTTGAAATCTACAGGAGTCTAGGCGTTCAAGAATCTGTGCGCTGCCCTACCTGTGCTTTTACAAGCAGTAGGAAGTTTAGCTAAACAGACAGCAAGCAGATGTGTATGAAGCCAAGATGTCTTCAAAAATCAAAATAATTACACCCATTCATTTATTAAAGGCAGGGTGAGAGAGGCACAGAGTAACATCCCTGTAACATCCACACTCACCCATTTCATCAGAGCCTGGAATAAAGAGTATCTTCACAGCTCATTGTTATTGCAGTCATTATCAGCTAGAACACTCATTTTCTAAATTCTGTGACTGGTCAATTAAGTGAAATTAAAGACCACCTGAATGCACCTGGATCGTTATAGCTGTACAGCACTCAATCCACATATTCTTTCAATCTTCGTCAACATGCATTTGATGCATGGAAAGACTGATTTGTCTATCGGTGTTAATTGCACAAAGCTGTTCTGGAAAAATGTTTGCATATTTACACTGTTTTACAATAAGCTTCATTAAAACACTATGCATTTAGTTTGAAGATTATACGACACAAGATTCAAGTATCTAAACTACAGAAATATGACAGTGACATATATCAAGCCATACATTCTGCTGCTTTATATCTCATATAATCATTGAAGGTATGAGAACTATGCTTCACAATTCTTTGATAGCCACAACTAAAATAGACAATATAGCCAATTTACTCAAACTTTACCTTTATTACGAATCATCATGGAATTAGTCAACAGAGATTTGTTTTCAAAACTTAACAGAAGCAGCTCATATAAAGTTTCCTTCCAGCTGCAGCTCTCATAGTGTTGCCTGGAATTTTGGATTAAAGAACCCAGTGCTCCCGCAATAGAACGTGACCCCAATATGAACACATAAATACCTGCCATAAGGCAGAGAGAATCCAGACATGTTTTCATATTTAGATGTATAAACCATCTTGCATTCATGGCCAGTTAGGACTGGGTGGGCGCCCCTCATCTTCCAATCTTGGCTACTGCACCCCTTTCAGCGGACCGAGCCTGAATGGGGAGCCTGGCCCGCGGTGGGCCTCTAGAATATAAACAGCGTTTTTATTGTCCAGGGTCCGGGGCTCAGAAAACGACACGCTCTTATCACAGCCCGGCAGCTCTGTAATTCACAGCAATGATAAAGTACCAGAGCAGAAAAACCTTACAAGGCTGCCACAATCCCAAGGCCAAGCCATTTTTTTTTCTTTTTTTTTTTGACATAAGCTTCCTGCTGAAAACCTAATCGATCAACCCGTTCCATATTATCAGAAGTGTGGGATTAAGGCCATATTCTTAATCTCCCTCTGGTATATTTTCATTATGCTTTTCAGTGTTTGCATATACAATAAAGAAACACACATATTAGGAAACTGAAAGGAACAGAAGTGAAGATGGAGCCTTTGGAGGAGGAATTAATGAAGTAGTACTTTGAATACGGACCCTAGACACCAGCTGTTGTCCTGCCTAACCCTACTGCATGCCAGGGTGATGCTTCAGAAGATGGTGTATGGTCTCCCCCCACCGGTAAGACACGCAGTAACCGTTGGTCAGAAAAAAGCAGAGACTTTCATCCATAATCTATAATCAGTTGGTGATGGCCAGTGGTTATCTATTGTTAGGTGGATTGTCACATGGAGAGCCGTTTGAGTGGTTCCACCCAATGTAAACAGTCCAGGCAGCTTGGAGGAGTTAACTCGCCCCTCTCCCATCCAGCTGCTGCTGTCCACTCTGCTGTGGCCCCCGCTCCGTTCGCTGCTCCCGTCACATGGCCGGGCGCTAATCCAAACTGCCCTGGGATCAGTGACGCGGAACAGGACGCCGCTAATCTGCACACCAGTGTGACCGGACAGCCCCGGCGTGGCAACGAGGGGGCCCCAGCTTCAGCGCGGGCCGTGTCTGGGTCTCAGCACCAACATCAGGCAGAGTGGATGGTAAACTGCTTCTCCAGGATCCAACCAGAATTGAAGGAAACGGTCTAACGGGCATTTCATGGTAACATTCTTTAAAATTACTGAAATAAAGCATGTAGTTAAAACAAAGGCATCTCAGTGACAGGAAACATTCACAGTATTGATAATGAACACCAGAAACAGCACAAAACACTCAAAAATACTATAATTCTTATACTGTTATAATTATTCACTAGGGCTCAATAATTTGCAACCAGTAAGCAAAAGTAATTCCATCCATTTATTGATTATGCATCAATTATCAACACCAGAGGTTTGACACATTTGGTGAATAGGTTTTGCATGGAAAAATTGCTTTTAAAAAGATTTATTTTATTTTTATTTTTTTTTAAAGATGAAACTGATATGAAATAATGAACTAAGAGAATGCTGCCGACACAAAGCTCTAAACAGTTACCAAGACATTCCAGCTGCTTTGAAGAAAAATGATCAAGCAAATCGAGCAAGAACAGTTAATGCCCTGCATGTAAGATTTAGGAGGGCCATGTGAGGTTTGTGATGCAATGGACAGATAGGGCTGAAAAGTGCGCCCCCTGGAGGTCTATGGTGGTGGCAGCAGCATAACACAGCCCCATCAAGGCAGATCTGTGTTTTAGGGCAGGGGTGTCAAACTCCAGTCCTGGGGGGCCAGAGCCCTGCACAGTTTTTGCTCACCCTCGTTTAACACACCTGATTCAGCTCCTTGTGCTAATTACCATACAGCTCTTCAGATTAATCATTTGTGGTGGAACAAGGAAAGAACTAAGCTACACAGGACTCCGGCCCTCCAGGACTGGAGTTTGACACCCCTGCTTTAGGGGAACATGAATCTTCTGTGGCGAAGCGCTCATGTTCCTTTCGAAAGAGAGCCCAGGAAAGAAGGGCATAGGATTAAACGTCAGTCTCTGCAATAAATATGTTCACATAAATCTCAACCTGTATGGCGTGCCTACAAGGAAATAGGGGAGAAAGACGATCTGGAGTCATGTATGTCTCAGCTGAGAGAAGATAAAGCAGCGACAACGTAGAGGAAATGGACGGGGGGGGGTCACTTTCATACTTCATAGGATACCAAGCCAAGAGGAAAGCGGCATTTCTTGAAGGCATCTTTTGTACAGTGCATAAAATCACTTTCTCCTACCACAAACGCTTGATGCTTGAGAATGAGTCTATACACTTCAACAGCACATCACACTGAAGATTTCTCCAGTACCAACAGACTCTTTTCCAGTCAGTGTCCTGTTCGTACAAAACCTTCCTCCAGTCAAGTAATATTCACGCAGAGATCCACAAAAGATCACCAGAAGTTTGGCGCACGCGGCTGGCTGACGCCATAAAACGAGGGAGGACTCTCCAACGAAACGCATATTGAACGGGCAGCGTTTAAACACATCCAGGGTGACCCCATAGAAAGCAAGCGTCTCACAAATACCCAGACCTGCTAAAGACAGAACACTCTGTCCTCTCGTTCATGCCTGTATATAGGGATTTCAAGTATTTAGTCCTGCAGTATTTCAGAGGGGCAATTCTCCAGTTTAACTTCTTAAGATTTCTTTCTCAGACACGTTTATTAGTATGTAAACGAAATGAGTTACAGGAAAATGCAACTGATATTTTAAAATGTCGGTTTCACTACGGTTATATCTTTTGATGCAATTTTAAACTTCACCGTGAACATTTGATAATAATATAAAATAAAAATAAATATATCCCAACTGGATGTCTCGAATATTGTCCTTCAATGATGACCAACTTCAACTGAACACAATTTGTGGTTATTACAAATTATTAGTCATATAACTACAAAACAAAAATCATATATAACCGGAAGATAAAAAAAAAAAGTCCCCACAAAAGACAAAGTCTGCTTTGTCTGCATATACTGAAATGTAATCTCATAGTCCATGCAGTTAATAGCTTAAGTTCAATCGCGGGCGCCTTCAAATCAAATAAAAGCGTGTATATAATTAAAACTATTTTTACGAATAGTTTAAATTAATTCTTTTGAATCCCGACACTCTTGGGTATTGGGTCTTAAATATGTTTTGTGTCAATGGATTCACTCGGAGATTTTTCTATTTCATTTTTTCAAAGCGTATCAAAAATAGACGTTTGTAATTAGTCGATTAATTCGTATCTGTTAAGAAACAATTTCAAAATATAAAAAGTTAACAGGGACAAATATTATGTTCATGATAGTAAGCAACTGCCTTAGAATACGAAACCCCCGTTTTCTAGAGTTACAAAAATAACGTTGCTTTGATACCTCGTATAAAAAGCAGCATTACCCTCAATGAACTCGAACGCAGGCAGCAGCCCAGCGGGGATGTAACTCACCAAATGCATGCACCAAAAGATCAGGAACGAGTTCTGCCTTCTCATCTTTGCTGGCTTCCGTTAAACCGCTTCTTTCGCTTGAAAAGGGCATAAATCCACTTTTGCAGATTTGGTAGTCCCCGCAAGCAGACACACCATTGCTGTGTTTAACTGAATGAGGGGGAAACAGGTGAACAGAGTTGCTTTTTAGAGCAAAGAAAAGCGAAGATAAGAACAACCCTAAGCCACGTTTAAACTAAACACCGCTCAGTATACTGCATTGTGCACACTCGTTTTATATACGTGGTTGGCGCAACCGACGATTTCTGATTTGGCTATATTATTAATCTATTGTAACACATGCAGATATAATTCAGAGCACCTTACCCTCTCATTTGCGCTACGGTATTGTCCTCCAGTCGGTTGCGGAATTTTAAAATATTCAGACTCTTCAACGAAGTCCCAAAGGATTCCGATAAGGCAGCAATAAACTTCTCTGATGCTCAGCTCATCCAGACGTGGAAACTCCAGTAAGAGTTTTGGGATTAACCTACCTAAAAACAGCCCGGCAGTGCTGAACAAAAGTGTCGATCTAATTTTCTTAGTCTGCCTTGATTAGGAAATGTAATCGCGTTGTTGGCTGACTGGTCGACTCAAATCCTCTTAGCCCTTTACTGGCGTTCCCTGTCTCTTCTGACTTTTCCTAAGTGACGCTATAAAGCGATTACAGACGTGCACTTATCTTGGGAAAATGTCTCATTTTGTCTTTAGCGTAAAAACAGTGGTTGATGGTAATTCTGCGTGGCTATTTTTATTCCGTGATCTGTACAGATGCGTACAGATGTTCAGTCCTTTCCCACAGTGCGAAGTGCGTCCGCCTGTCAGCGCCAGGACGAAAGGGTGCGACTTTGCAGAATGAATTATATACTTCTCCTTCTGAAGTTCGGCCAAGGATTTGTGCGCCTGTGATATGCTCGATTCCATGCCATTTATTTTTTTTAAGCGAAAGCATACGTCAACTTTATTTTAACCCATTAAAGTCCAATTTTGCTTTCTCAACAATAACTTGTTTTTATAAATGCATTTTAGAGAAAACTGGTTTGCAAATTGTGGAGCGATGCATGAATTAATGAAACATGTTCAGAAGAGAGATTACTGCTGTATATTCAAAATGTGGATTTGATTGGTTTACAATATGACTACCAAGTATGTATACCCAATTCCCGCATTATTAAATATACATTTCAGTGACTGTCATCCTTCATGAAAACACTATTTATATAGATCTGCAATAGAATAATTGCATTTCGACATCAAAGCTCCCAAAATGGCCAGTAAATTTAAAAAGCTACACAATTAACACGATTTTCACATTTAGACGAAATGTCGATCTTTAATTTATGGTTCACTGCAAATTACTCCACCGCAGCTTGCCATTCCTGATGAATCCCTACTCACCGTAGCGTTCCTAAGCCAAGAAGGCAAAAACCCGTGATGAATTGGCGCCCCCGTGAGGTTAAACGTGTTCGTCCAGTAATTTAAGCGAATCTGCTTTGAGGGCTATGATGGTAAGATAATTAGGACTTAAATGATTAATACAATACCTAACTCATTCCCTTACTTACAAATCGAATCAAACACCGTCATTTATAACAATTACGAGAGTGCTTCTTTGTTTTAATTGCGACTGACAAGGCTCGTTTTAATTACCATATAATTACAGCACAATCCTCCTGGGCTTAAGGTTAGAGGAATCCGCATTTGTATGTCTGCATTGATTCCGTCAGCCTTTCTAATCTTAAATCTAACAAGAAGAGGACCTCATATTAACAAAGAACAAAAAATGCACAGTAATATGAGTAACAATGGATTTGTCAGTCAACTTGTCAATTGCTTGGTTACCTTGCAGGCCTGACTTCCATACATGGCAGAAATGCAGATCTAGTAGCTATGAAAAGTCCATTTGGATGAGATTATTAACTGAACAGCATAACAAAAACCAGGCTATACCTGCAAACAAACAAGTGAGCTAAATAGTGTTAAGTCTGAGAAAATGGCTGCCTTACTATTTACATGGTATGGTCCTGTACTTACTGCCGTGTACTGGGAATCAAAGGTGCAAATGTCAGCCAAGGTCCAACAAAAAATATTCATAACTGTCAAATTAGTCTAGTTTATTAAGACCGCCATCCCCATTTTCCACAGCAAAACAAATTCAGTACTATAAAAAGACAACTTCACCAAGCCACATAACATAATTTGATCAGCATTTAATACACAAACCCGTGCTTAGGCAAAACCATTTAAACTTACTAAGACACGGAGTTGTGAAGTTCTTCTACAATAGTGCTTCTGCACTTTTGGAGCTCAGAGAGCATTGATCTAAAGCCCCCCTCTCCCACCCAGGAAAATTCATTTGGGGACTTCTTACACGGCGAGGAACTCTGAGTGCCCAACTGAGGGGCACTGGAGCCCAGAGACCCGCCACTCAGCTCCAGAGGCTCAGTCTTATCGAAGTCCAGCACCCGGCGAGCCCTGTCCAGCTCCTGTCCAATTCCGCTGTCAGCCACCCGGACACTCGCGTCCGAGCCGGGGGGCAGAGAGGCTGCAAGGGACACAGATCCCTTCGACTGGCATGGCTTCCTCCTCATGCTCCACTTCCGACGGCTTCCACGCTTGGCCACTGGGAGCCTTTTCACCCCCCTCACCTGCTTCCTGCTCTGGACCGGGACTGACTTGCACCTTGCCAGGTTCCTGAGACACACAGGACACCAGAACCTTATGGATGCAAGCAACTCCAAAACAGGTTTCACAAAAAGGCAGGTTAAAGTTAAAAAAGCAAGTGGAACTCACCACCAAAACACAGAAATAACATGAAATAACAGAAGGCCCATATATCATACCTCTGTAGAAACACAGCGGGTCTTGAGCAAAAGGCCAGGGTCTTTTTTGTCCCTACAGGGTCTCCATTGCTCAAGTCAGCCTTCTTTATTCGGCTTAAATGTGCCCACAACCTTCTGGAAATCAAACATTCAAACGCTGAAGAGTGGGACACCTGAACGCTGAAGAGTGTAGATCAACAAATGCTACTTCAGAACAGAGATACCCATAAGAAAGGTGACCCTGAAGCAGTAACTCAGCCACAACTCTGATAAATGCATTCCCATTTGGAAATGATTCTGAACATACCCCTTGACATTGTGAAATCTTCTTGGATGCCATCTTTTTTTCAGAACCCACATTTCACATGATAAGGAAGTAGGATCTGTGAATAGTAAACGTGGTAAACAGGTATATTTTAAAATAAAGTACTGGGATCACATAAAATACAAAAAGCTAACTGAAACACGCATCTGAACTACACCTTTTTTTTAACAAGGACTATGATGTCCAACAGGATATCAAAAAACAGGGATAATACCCACAAAATTAGCAAATAAACTGTTGGGAAAATGGAAACATTTTATTGTGTGTTCAAGTATAGCAGAAATTCTGTGATTTTTTTAATGGAATATTGCTGAACCAATCAGAAGCGAAAGCTCCTCCAGCAGTCTTTAGCTGTAAACAAAACGATTTATCTGCAAGCTCACCATAGTCAATGGTGTTTTTCCAGTTCTTAATTTTCTTCATCTTTGTGAAGAGCTTCACACAGTCTTTGCAAAGCACTGCAGGTCTGTGCTCCACAGCAAGGGAGGGGCCAGATGCAGTGGACCAGCATGACAGGGATTCACTAGAATCGTCCAGGTCTTCAGCAGTCCCACCAAACTCAGCCCCCGCCTCTTGATCACTGGATAAACAAACCACCGTCTTCCTGTCCGGAAATCCATCATTCTCCAGAATCCAGAGCGTGTTGTCTGTGCATCCATCATCTTCCAGTAGACTGATGGAGTAAGCCTCATCGCCGCCCACAGTGTCTTTTTGGGTGTCCTCATCACTGATAACGATGCTGCTGCTGCTGTTCACGGTGCCGGCACTGCCCTCCGTCATCTCCCTTAGCCCCGCATCCCTCCTATTAGGGTACTGGCTCTCTGGCACCTCCGAAACATTGCTGCCACAGCTACCAAGCACGCTGTTGCATTTTCCACCCGGCAGAAAGCGTGAGGCTCCATGGGTCGAATCACCGAAGGCAAACTGAATTATCTGCTTGGGGGGACTGGCACCCTCGCAGAGAGACGGTCGAGGCCTCCGAGGCATGTGCAAACGGCGACTTCCCCTGGTCAAGGCTGGTCAGCTCTGCAGCAGACTGGGACCAAATTAGAGTTCTGCTTCACTACGGAGCTGAATCTGTGGAGCAAGTGCAGCAGAAACAATGAACTACTGCACCAGAAGAGGAGTGTAAAATCGTCATAAAAAACCATAAATTGGTTTTATCAGCATCGTGCCTATCCTCCAAAGCATGGAATGGACTGTTGAAGCAGTTTTAATCTTTTTAAAACAACAGAGTGGATTCTGATTATTTCAGGTTCGAGAACAGCTGTCACTACCACCCTTTAGGGATGCATTAATAGTTTAATAACAATACTGACTTGTGGTTGATCCTGTATTTCAAATTCACGGGCAACAAGAATCAAGATGAGGCAGTAAACCTCTTTTAGTTATTTTTCCCCTGATTAGGTGGGAATCCCAAGCAGTAAGCCAGGTAGTTGAAGACCTGAAAAGCTACGATACAGCTTGGGCTGTGACCGACGCCACCCCGCCCACTCCGGGATTCCCCAAATGCCGCTTTGCTGAAGTCAGGCGTTGACCACGGCTCATGAAATACTGTTCCGTGTACCCAGACTTATGATGTATCTCAAATTAACATTCATCAAGCAAACTGCTTGTAATAATAAAATAATAATAAAGCCTTCAACTTTCACACACATACAGCCAATAAAATACAAATTCGACGAGAATAAAACCTATTAATTACGTAATTAACACATCTTCAAACGATATTCGTCAGCCTACTCACAATTAAACAGTTCCCAACCACCCGAAGTTACAAACACGCTTTGGTAAAATAAATACAAGATAAGTTAATATATTTTAAAGATTGATGTCGGCTATTTAACGACAGCCTACACTGTTTCTACCAGTCTCTCCTGTTAAGTTCTATCGATAAAAAAATGGGGTATATGCAAGTTAACGACTACTTACATTTAAAATTGCAGCATATTTTCCTCCATTTGTCCAAAGCCATTCCGACATCTGTCACGAACCTCGAAAACTGTACTTAAATTTGTAACAATTTAGTTCAAAATTAAGTTTATACGTTTTTCAACAGTGACGCGAAGAACGCGCCGCACAGTTTTTTTAACCAATCACACGCAATTGATTCTTTTTCTATACATTTCTGAAGATGCGATAAACTAGCAGACCACGCACAGCGCCCCCTACAGTTGTGGAGTATGAACAGGACGTGACGTTCATCATTCATCTGGCTACACTAGTATAAGGGTAAGGGTGAGGGTGGGAAATCTTTTTAGTTGTAAATCTTCTCTCTTTACGTTACCTCTCTAGGCAAGCTCATTGTGGCGCATGACTTGTCCTACCACTATTACGCCGATGACATCCAGATCCACTTGACCTTCTTTCTTAAATCCTGACGACACTACGATCTTCTCTCGGATCTCTGCATGACATCGCAGCCTTAATAAGGGACCATCGCGTCATTTTAATCTCCCCAAGACTGAGCATCTTGTCTTCCCTGCTGGCCGTACCATCCACCATGTATATAACTGTTCAGTTTGGATCATCCACACTGTCTCCATCAACGTCTGCCAGTAACCTAGGGGTAATGAACTAATGATACACAAACTGCTGTCCTTTTCAGAGCATATAACTGCAGATTTTGTTGAAGACTTTTTCAGTACAGTCTCACACCTAGTCGAGCGCAGCTATCTGCTTGGATACGCAGTGCCATTTCGAGCAGCAGTGAAATAATTTAATTTGTGTTTTATGACTGAATAGAAAAACCTAAGAGACAATAAAAAATAATATACAAAATAAATATTTTAAAAATAACACAGTTCCATAACAATCATAATGAACCATGGGCGTCAGAAGTATTTTGAATGTGGGAGGACACACTGGTGGTGGGGGGGTCCAAACGAATAATTATGAAATGTGAGGGGGATACGTCCCCCTCAGATTGAATGGCGGCGACGCCCATGTAATGAACTCAATCCCGTGTTTCTGCTATGGAGTATGGTCACATATATATGTATATAGCGATGAACACATTAAAAATCATAGCTATTAGTGATGAGCGACTCTTTTTTTGGGACTCAGTTTGTCCTAAAAGATTCGTTCGGAATCATTCAGTGTCACTTCCAGTTCCCGAACTGCCTCCGAAGAACTACAATCGGGCCGAGTTCCTATGATGTTTACAGGACAGAAGTCCCTGGGTCCAAAAAAAAAGCCTCTGGTTACAGAAAAAAGGTTCACGAGCCACAAAGCGCTGCTCCTATCGCTTAGCCTGGACACACCCATTTCGCCTCTGCGCAATGAATCTAGGGCTATGATGGGCTACGAAGGATTCATTAGGTGAGTCCTATGTGGAGCACGCATTTCTAGACGGACAGTTGTGACGCATTCGGAGTTTGAAAGAACCCTCGAAAGAAAAACAAAAAGAACGAATCTTTGCAAGGAAATGAATGTTGGTGTGTACTGTAGTTCGTCCTGTAAGGGACTCGTTCCCTGCGAACGTCACACCATTAATGTCTATTTTTTCTTGCTCTGTCTTGCTCCTATTGTCTGGTACTCGACCGGAGTAAAGTTGGTGGTTTAGTGGGTTCGATATTTTCCACGCATTGACAGATCTTGTATTTACTCTGTTAAAATAAAATAGACAAGCCCCACATTCACAAATCCGTGTATGTTTCTGAAATTACATACATATCTTGCTTATTCAATTGCTAAATCCAATAAATTGTGAAAATCTAAAATAATCTAGCTCATTGCCGTGCATTCATACGCTCACTTAGCTATTGACAGTCACTGACATAAAAATGGTTTCAAAATGGAATAACAAGGAATTGAATACAATAAATTTAAATATTAATTTAAACCAACTATTCCATTACTTTTTATATGGGGAATCCTAATAATATAAAGCCAGAGAACCCAGCAACTAATAAATCGCAGCTTGTAGTCGAAAGACGTGATTAGACCTATACGAATTGTGCACTTTCGTACTTGTGAAACCTGTAGATAATTTATTAAATTAACTTATATGCCTCATATTCATTATTTCCTATGCAGGTAGCATATAGATCATAATAATGCAACAAAAACAAAGATTCCAGCAACTAAACCTCAGCTCGAGGACGTCAATACTGGATATGAAACTTTTGATTAAAAAGTTGGTGCACAAGTCAGCCACTTGGTGGCAGTATGCCCACCACATCCTGTTAGCGGTAAATTTAAAATGTAATAATACCCCAGGGAACACATTTGTTTGCCCAGCAGAATTACAGTAAAGAAATAAGTACGAGCAAAACTCTTCAGAACTGACAGTCAGATACATTTAAAGAATTTGTATTGCACTAAGTGGCTTGGTTGAACCCCAGGCTTGTACTTTCAGTGTTTTTGGAAACATTTGGTCAGCTCAACACATCTTCTTTGTTACTACACTTGGTCTGAATTTGAGTCTCCGCATGAGTCCTTCCAGGAAAAAGGTGCATTTGAATCAACACCAGGAAATGTGAGGTTTACAAGGTGTGGCATGAGACGTGTGGTGTTTTAGTTTCAGCCAAGAAAATAGATGGCTTTAGTGTGCGCCTTCGGGTAAGACAGAACAAGAAACAAGTGATAGATATAGACAAAAAGAGCAAGCTAATTGAAAATGCTACTAGAAAACATACCTCACGCGTTGAGATGGACAGGTTTCCATTTATATATGTATAGGTGTTTGTATTGTTTGTATGAATTGTATTATTTTAATGTGAACTGAATAGATGACTACTCCACTGTCATTTCAGCATCTGATTATTAGAGCACAGTGAGTGAGAGAAACTGTTTAATCTTAATTTGAACTTTGTACCCAAAAACCTTACAAGAGCCTAATGCTCTGCTCTGAGCGACAGAGGAGTGACCTTCTGTATACAGCAGCTAATCACACGGGAGACCACTAATCAAGGAGAAGGACAGACAGTCAGGGAAAGATGACCGAGGCGGCGA
>JAODKE010000109.1:1463406-1478889 GCA_026779605.1 Mormyrus hasselquistii | reverse complement strand
TGAGGTACGACTTCACCTTCGAGTTCCCCAGACCCCTCATGCCAAACATGGTCTTCATTGGAGGTATCAACTGTGCCAAGAGGAACAGCCTCCCAACGGTGAGTCCATTGAGATGACGACACTGGAACTCCAGCACATGACTTTCGTTCAGCTCCCCCCGGCCATTGAACCCCCCCAATGTGAATGTGTGTGTGTGCCCCAGCAGGTAAGACCATCCTCCCTTCATTTTCACAGTCCTTACCTCCGCTTCACCAGGCGTTGTACCGACGTAATCCGTAAAACCATAACAAATCCAGCTTGAGAGAACGGGCTTTGATTTATTTGTATGTTGCCGGTTTTGCTGCCGCTCCAACAAAGCACTGTTCCTTTCATTACTTCTGAACGGGTCAGTCCATTTTCCTGATTATGGTGTCAGTGTATGTCAGTCTCTGTGCCCCCCCCCCCCCTCGCTGGAGTTTCAGGTTACAGCCCATCCGGCCATACGTGACCCGGGAGCCGGGGAGGGTGGTGGTGGTGGTGGTGGGGGGGGGGGGTTAGAGAGTTTTGCCCTAACAGGCTCAGTGTCTTCTCAGGTTGGGGAGGGGGTTGCAAACTGGTAAATGTGCAGTGGGGGCTGTGTGGAAATCCCCCTTGGCACACCCCCGCCCTTTCATCTGCAACACTTTTTCAAACAGGGAGTGGGAGTGTTTTTGCTTGCCTTTGTTATGAGCGCACACGTTTGTAACAGACCTCATGACACGCACACACATTGAGGAACACAGTGTACTGGGCACTGTGGGACAGCTCTGTCTAGTCAGCCTTGGGCTAGTCCCAGTTCCTGGAGGAGAGCCCCACTCCAGCTGATCATTCCTCAAGGAAGTTTCTGACCGTTTACATGTATTCCCCTTCGACGCCACCCAGATGGTCCGGACAGACCTGAGAAACAAAAGCCCGATGTTTCCACCATGCAGGCTTGCCTGTGGGAGGGGCGAGCGGGGGCCCCAGGGTCCCTGAGGCCCTCGGCTGGCCTTTGAGGGGCTGGTGTCACACAGCCGGTGGTGATGTGGTGTTTCTGCCGGGTCTGTTCTCGGAATCCGCTGCTCAAAGCTTTTGTTTCATAAGCCAAACACACTTCCTGTTACACTTAGTGCATTCCTATTTTTCCCTACTGGTTTTAATGCTGGAACTTGTGGTACAAAATTTACTCCAGAAAAAACAAGTTTCACTTTATATCTAGTTACGCCAGTGTGATTTATACATTCCTATATATTATAGCCTGCTATACTATACAGTATATAAACAACACTGTACTATGTAGAGATGGATAGTTCAAGTAAAAATCCAGACCAAGATATTGTTTCAGCCAACCAGATTACTGTGACTCTTTATACTCCAATAGTTGGTTGAAACAGAATCTTGTTCTGGATTTTTACTTTCTGGACCTGAACCGTCTACCTCTGGTACTATATAGAAAAAAAACAGAATCAGCTTCCAGCAGAAATGAACTAAGGGCAAAGAAATTAAATGCATATCAGTAACAGGGTGTTCATCTCTGCTTCTCTGTATTTCAGCAAATCATATCTGTAACAGCAATGCATGTTTATTACGCATGGGAGAGAGGTTTTCACAGTTTATTATGAGTTTTGTTTGTTGATCAGAGAGCAAATTTTGGAACTGTGGATTGTAATTCCAAGACCGTACTCTGCGGCCCTCAGTAGCATTCACACAGAGACGTAATCTCTCTCTCTCTCTCTCTCTCTCTCTCTCGCTCTCTCCTTTCCCCCTTCTTCCTGTCCATCCCCCACCCCTGCCCAGGACCTGGAGACCTTTGTGAATGGGTCTGGGGAACATGGCTTTGTGGTCTTCACCCTGGGCTCCATGGTGTCCCAGATGCCCGAAGACAAGGCCCGGTGTTTCTTCGAGGCGTTCCGGCAGATTCCTCAGAGAGTAAGGGGAGCTTGCCCACACACTCGTGTGCCTCACAGGGTGACCGCGGCCGTGGCAATGCCAGGGGAGGGTGACCCTACCGTGCGGCCCCCATATAGCAGGATAGCCCCACTCCATGACCCACAGCACAGATATTCTGCAGACGTCAGCCTCGCAAGCAATTAGTTACAGCTGTTACCCGAAATAATCGATCATCTGTAAATTGTAGGCAGTGAAAAATTAAAAAATTGTCATATTTTCTAGTTTTTTTAGTGGTCCTCTTAATAAAATCACCGAATCGTATGCACACACGGTGGCAAAGCCTCTTGGGAAAGCCCTTTAAATCGGCGAACAGCGGTGGTGCTTAAAAATCCAAATTCCTGCAGAGCTCTTGCTTCTCTTTCGCTTCTGTTCTCTCCCTTGTTCTGCCCCCAATGTTCCAGCATAAGTGCTGAGGATAATGCCGCCCCCCCCCCCCCCATTGCTGCCTCCCCCATTTATCCCTGCATTCCCCAGCAGGCTAATGGGCTGTGGTCCGCGTCCGCAGGTCCTCTGGAGGTACACCGGACCTGTTCCCACCAACGTCCCTGAGAACGTGAAGTTGATGAAGTGGCTCCCACAGAATGATCTCTTGGGTGGGTGCTGCTGCGGCTGCGTTGGTCTCCATGATGGCTTTTTTGCTGGGGAGGAGAATCCACCTTTTGGCCAGCATGGAGGGCTGTTAGGGCAGTGAACCATGAAGTGTTTCACACGGCACTGACCTGCAGAATGGCAACAATTGTAGAAATGTGCTCTTGTGTCTGCAGCACTGATCCTCTTCTGTATTTATGTCCTTAAATCGCTGGGACTTTATTAAGCCTACAATTTACAGAATACAAATAGACCACTTGCTGTGTTATAGGGGCCCTGAACAATTCCCTTTGGTTTCACAGGAAATCTGATGACTGACGACACTTTTTGGGTGACAGCCCACCTTTAACAATCTGCGTTTCCCCTGTGTCTCCTCCTCTCTCTGAAGGCCACCCAAAGGCCAGGGCGTTTGTGACTCACGCTGGTACACATGGCATCTATGAGGGCATCTGCAACGCCGTTCCCATGGTGATGATGCCACTGTTCGGCGACCAGAGCGACAACGTGCAACGCATGGTGGTCCGGGGTGTTGGGGAGATGCTTAACATCTATGACATCACCGTGGAACAAATTGTGACGACACTCAACAAAGTCATCAATGATTCAAGGTCAGGGGTCAACCTAACCTAGATATGCAGCCTAAATGAACAAATGAAACATTCTGTTGTTTTAATTCCCACTGCAAAATAGACCATGACGTGTTTTTATTAGTAATCTATGTTAAATTAACTGTTACCTAATTTATTGCTAAAATTTTAGTAATGATACACGATTCATTTATAGAGTATTAAACCCATTCACACTTGTCTCTTCTACAGTTATAAGGACAATATAATGAAGCTCTCTGCAGTGCACAAGGACCGGCCCATAGAACCCCTGGACCTGGCGGTCTTTTGGACGGAATTTGTCATGCGACACAAAGGGGCAGACCACTTGAGGCCGGCAGCACATGATCTCAACTGGATCCAGTACCACTCCCTCGATGTCATCGGCCTGCTTGTCATCATAATTGTCACCGTTGTCATAGTGACTGTTAAAAGCTGCAGGTTCTGCTTCAGGATGTGCTTCCGAGGGAAAACCCAGAAGAGGAAGAAGGAGTGAGCGTGCTCTACTGAATGTACAAAATGGAATTTCACAAGGCAACAGTACATCTGTACGATCAGCTCGTACCACAGTATCACTTACCCGCCCATTCAGAATAACTTGAGAGCAGTCTGGTCTGCGTGAGATCAGTGCTGAACTGACTGCTGAACATGCTGTTATTGAACCAGAATCGAGAAGCACAATAGTAGTCAGATATTTTTAGGAAAGGATGTCCGACATTCAAGCTATTATGTTGTAATGGCAGGAGATGTCAGAAATCGATTCCTTTGTTGAACTCTGCCACTGATGCCTTTTCTCCTGGCAACATTAGATCCCCCCCCCCCAGAAACTAACATATCCTTAGTTTTATAACAACAGCGTAACTTCAATGCTGAAATGTCAAAACAGACTACAAAAAAATGTTACTCGAATTTTGGTAAAATTATCCTAAATAACCTAAACTAAATTTACTCTTCAATCATATTTTAAGCAGAGATGGGAATGATTGGGGCTGGGTGGGATGTTGTGGTGTGTGATCTCCATTCCTGTCAGACGGCCGGATTAAGGTCGCTCAAGCTGCTGCTTCTGAGGCTTAAGGGAGCATGCAGGCGACCTCCTACACTGACCACCCAGATGCCTTTCTCTAGCTGGGGTCATCAGTTAATTTTCTTCAAGCACTGTGATTGAGAAAATGATTTTTTGTCTCTCGGCCTGATGAGTGATTGCTACAATAAATAACGTAAGAAAGACAGATGTTGAGTGAATATATAAAGAATGACTTTTACATGTGTACTCCACGGAAAAAAAGAGATTAATCATGTTTTAAAGGCTAAGGCAGTATTAAATTATACTAGAGTACACCACTAATTAATTACATTATTAATACATAGCATAATAATTATTAGATGCCATCAATATCTACACCTGTCAGTCATGTAGATGACGTTCCTCTTGAATATTCAGTATGAAGATGGATTGGGATCAGCATAGCCGCCTTCCATGCATTTGGAAAAAGGTTCATTGCATTGTCAACTCTGTTATCATCCCCTGCCAACACAGTGATACCACTTTGTGCCCAAAATAGGTCACAGGATCCTTTTGCCACCTTGTCTAGGGCCTGGTTGCCAGGGGTGACAACATATCTCCCAGCATTCCTGGTGATTGCGAGATTTTTTGCTCTAAAAAAGTATCACACTGTAAGGAGAATGCAGTTACAGTAGAACACTATGCAGGCTATTCAGTGTAAACCATGTACAGTCATTATCTGGAACAAGTCATTGGCTTCCATCAGGTTCTATAAATGGATACCGGCAATAGAACTTTGACTGTTCGTGCCTTAACATTTATAAGGATGTAACCCTTGGCTCCGTCCGATCCTCGTGTGTGCCACGCCAACCTCGTTACCTCGTGTTCCTACCCGATTGTTCTCACCTGTTGCTCGTTAGACTCTGCTTGTCTTGTGTATTTAGTCCGCATCTCGGTCAGTCTGCCCCAGATGAGTCATTGTAATGTCATGTAATGTCTAGCGTTCGTCTGCAGAAAGTCCCGATTAAACCCTTGTCACCCGTGTTCCTGCCTGCTCGCCTGCTCGAACCCGCACACCGTGACACTTAGCCCACTGCTGCTCGTTTTAATTATTTATTTGTTATAAGTTAATGCAGAATTTAAACTGAATCTCTCTTTAAACCAAACTGTCCAAAATGTTTGTTGAATTTTAAAAAACCAAATCCTATCAGTTTAATTGAATAAAATGTATTGAAGCATAATATTCAAGCAAACCATTTATTTTAGAGAAATACGTTTAGAATTTGTCATTTTTTAACCACATGAGTATATCAGCTCAATATTAATCAGCTTACAAAAAATCAATAAACTAAATTTATAAGTAAAGCACCCAAATCAATTCTTTACATACCACACAGTTTAATCAGTATCTACCTGCATTACTGGACAGAGAACTTTTGTATAATGTACGATGAACAGAAGAGAATGAAAAGGCATGATGCACCTAATCCGGTAGGAGGGCTGCATGCAAGAAAATATGCTAGCAATTTAATTAAAGCTGTCATCTATAATGCATTATAGACACCTTCATGGTGTGTTATAATGGTTGGTATAAGAGTTAATAAAGCATTATAGCATTTTCTATTAACAGTCATAAGGCATTATCGTCTTTATTATAATACTTAAATTCTAATGAAGCTATAATGCACTACAGATACAGTCATAATGCATTACAATGGTCAGTATAAGAATTAAGGATGCTTTGCACTGCATTATGAAGGTATCTATAGTGCATTATAGATGAGAGCTTGCTTCATAAAGCATTCACAATGCTTAATAAACATGGCTATAATGTGTTATGCCTTTTTCTTATAAATATTTGAGATCATGTTTATAATGCTTTATGAATGCATTATGTTTTCTGAATGTAATCATAGATTCTTATACACATATCATAAACACAAAGCTACCAAAAGTCTCTTATAACAGAATAACGTTCGCTTTTTAAAAAAAATTTTTATCGGGATTCAGCATTCAATGACACAATCTGTTCCTGAAAGTTTCACGCCTTATATTTAATATAATACACGAGCTAACGTGTAACACAGGCTAGCCTTTGAGAAACAAAAGTTACAATACAAGTAAAAAATATTACTGGGTACTAATAAATGTGCATTCAATTAAAATAACAGTTACTGGACCTGACATAAAAATTGCAGAAATCACTTTACATTTAATAAAACTTCAAGATAAAGCATAGCCCAATTGTTAGTCTATGAAGAAACACACAGGATCCCTTTAAAAGCTTAAGGATGAAGGAAAAAAGGCGGGCCCAAAAACACATTTCACCTACTACTGGCGCCACCTGGCGCATAGATGTAATAACTGCATCCACTTAAATTAACGGATTACAGTTTAATTCCTACATTACCATATTCCTACTATCAATTAAGCATTGCACGCCTTTTTCTTAAAATATAATTTATATTAAAGCAGTTAATATTACTTTCATGTGCAAAATGGCAGAAAAGCAAGGAAAAACATGATTTACAATAACAAACTAAATAAGTGCAGTGAAAACAAAGGGGAGGAGATTATAATTTAAGGTAAAAAGGGTACATTATTACCAAACAGTACAATGACATAAATGGGTCTCACTGAAGATTTCCGCTGGTTCAAATTTGCAGAATTGCTTTGTAACTGGTCTGACTAGTTGACAACAGAACACCAACGAATTTCCAAATGCTACAGAATATGATATTACTTCAAACGTACTTTTGTAGTTTGCGACAATAGTCCGGCAGCCTTGTCGTGTAAATGAGTCTTAAATATAAATTAGACTGCCATTTTATACCTGTAACCTTTGCTCTCCACAGATCGTCCATTAAATGGAGCCTTGCTTAAATCTCTTTTGATTAAGCTTTTATGGCAGGGTTTACCAGTCAAGGAGCTGGACAATATGTGCTGCACAAAACAGACATTTAATTAAGGTGTAATTCTACATGAAGAGCCTATTTCCTTAACACGACCCAAGCAAGCGCATTCTTTACCAAGTCAAGGTGCTTATTACAGACAAAAGGTGCAAACACTCTAGTGTTCTGGACATTGGGAACAAATGATTACTATTCTGACAGCAATGTGAAATGTGTTCTGACTAAAATCGGTTTTAACTGGCAAAATTGCCTGAAAAAGAATTGAGAAAGAATGATCATAGAACACATTTCAGCATGAAACACATCAAGGTAAGCATACCTTTCGTAGCATACGGTGTTAACCAGGGGTGGGGAACCGGATCCATGGAGTGCCGGTGCAGGTTTTTGAGGTGACCTGTCAATCAGCCAATAATGAAGCAGCGTCTCTCAAATCAAATCCTGGGTACTCTTCTGTTATTGGCTGACTGAGAGGTCATCTCAAAAACCCGCACATAGAGCAGCTTCCCCACCTCTGGTGTAAACCTTTGGCCCACACTGATAAACCATCTGTGCAATACAGATGCTGTTCGTCCTGATATGGTATACGACGGGTAAGTGACCCAAACTTAAAAGTGCCTCTGCAGCACAGCCATCCAGGAGATACTGAATACACCGTAGCTTCTCGTACCATTTGGATCCAACGGGATCCGCACTTCAGGGGCGTCTCACTTTAGCAATTCCAGCTCCATGGAGTTCATTCAGAACTGCCAGTACTGGAGATGCTACGCTACACAGATGCAACACCATAAGAAGTGTGGAAACACCATAAGAAGTGTGCAAAAAAAAAAAGAAAGGTGCTCATCTCACAAGAGGAAAAGTGCAAACCTGCAGCCTTTCATGAGAAAAGGTAATATTCAGCTGGGGCCGTTTCTAGGCCCCTCTTAGTTATTTCAACAACGAAATAAACAGCTAGTTATTTGTCAGGAGACAGCAGCCAGCTTGCCGGTTTTAGCAGTACATGCTGCTGTAGCATCACCTACATAAGGAATGGATTTATTTAGTGTAGTGAATGGAATCACCCTAGTGTGTTATTGCACTGACGGGAAGAATTTGGAATGATTCGGATTATAATCAGCATGAGAATGGCGTGTGACCTGAGGCTGGCTGTCTCCCTCAGTGCTCTGCCCCAGGGCTTTGGTGTCGTTCACTCAGGGTCGGCCATCTTGCCCTTCGCTTTGGCCCGAGCCCTGGATCGCGTGGTGACCTCGTTCTGGGGGGGCCGCGGGGATTGAAGGCAGGCCGGCTGGGCCGACGGAGACGTCTTGAGGTCCCCCTCCTCTTCCTGCCCCTCCTCTTCCTCGGCACTGGCCGCCGCCGCGCCCCCACTGTGCCGCTGATGCTGCCGACAGTGCTTCTCGAAGGTGGCCATCTTGGCATAGGTCCTGTTGCACACCATGCAGTGGTAGGGCCGGCAGGCGGCGTCGTCCCGCACGTGCGGCTGCAGGCAGGCAGAACGGGCGAAGGAGCGGCGGCACACGCCGCAGCGAAAGGCCTCCTGGCCGCTGTGGCTGGACACCTCGTGCCGCCTGAGCGCTGCCGCTGAGCGGAAAGCGCGGTCACAGTAGTCGCAGGCGAAACGGTGCTCTCCCGCCTCCAGTGCCTGATGGGACAGCAGGTGGGCAGCGCAGCGGAAGGCCTGGCCACAGGTGCTGCAAGAGAAGGGCCGCTCGCCAGTGTGTAGCCGGTGGTGCACGATGAGGCCGGCCTTCTGCGTGAAAGCCTTGTCGCACTGTGTGCACTTGAAGGGCTTCTCGCCGGTGTGCAGCCGCCGGTGCGTCTTGAGGTGCGAGGCGCGGCCGAAGCCCTTGCCGCACTCGGGGCATTTGAAGGGCCGCTCGCCCGTGTGGATGGCCTTGTGGCGTACCAGGTGCGACGACTGCAGGAAGAGCTTTCCACACACGCTGCACTTATATTTGCGCTCGCCGCTGTGCGAGCGGAGGTGCAGCGCCAGGTGTGACGAGGAGATGAAGGTCTTGGTGCAGAGCAGGCAACTGTGCGGACGCCTGCCCGCGTTTGAACGCCTGGCCAGGCTCGAGGAGAGGGCGGGCCGGCGATCACGTGGCTCACGCCGCTGCGGTTCCTCCGCTCCCTCGTGCGACGCTGCGTGCTGCTCCAGCTCGGCTGAACCCAAGAAGCATCTCGCACACTCTGGGCACCTGTGGGGGCCACCTGGGTCTTCCACCACTCCATCTCCTGTCCCGGCCCCCTCCGGCCCCGGAAGCGAACCGTCAGGCCCCACATCAGCGAGCGGGGAACTGTCCTCACTCATGGCACAGGGAAGATGGACCTACATGTATCACTGGTTCTTCTGGAGTAAAACTGCTCCCCCAGACATCCTGATACGCCTATTCTTCATCCATGAAGGGCTTCAACATCCATCCTGAAATTTTTTTTAAAAAAAGGCTTCCTTAGGTGCAAGAACGGGAACAACCTCACTGCATACAAACACTAACCTATTTCAAATTTCAAACTGTGAAAGGCAAAAATATTCCTTTCTTAGTGGTTGTATCTCAAGAGCAAGAGCAAATGTAACTCTTAAATTAACTGTGCATTTTTAACAGATTTTTTTAAACCAACAACTACAGATAAGGAAAGACCCAGTGTAGCAGTGCCTTCTGGAATGGTGCACCTCCACTGCCCCCTGGTGTTGGAAGACAGGAGTGAGTGAGTGAGTGAGTGAGTACAGATAACTACAGATAATGAATCTGTCATGGATTATTTAGACGCCACAGTAGCAAGTACTGTATATCTGTAAGACAGTCCGTCAACTGTATCATACACTTCGGCAAAATATATTAATCTTGGTCAAAACATGTATTTCCTGTCACAGGGAGAAAAAGTATATCGGGAAAACAGGCTGGCTGACAGTTATAGCGGTTTGCCTGGGCAAGTCATTCAGCATTGCTCCCTCCTTGCTTTCCCCTTGAAGTTACCGGCAGGAAACGCAGATAACCCGTGTGTTGTCACAAGCTGGGGACATTAGTAGAAACCATAGAGCAATAGGTTCAACAGGAATGACCCATGAGCGATGTGGGAACCATTACCAAAATCTGCGCACTGCAGTCCAGAAGCGAGCATCGAGAAAGAGGAACGGCGGCCATGATGGAGCCCTTCGTAGCTCACCGGGTCCTCAAAGCATTTTCACACCGGGCGCGCAGAGCGGATTGCCGGCTTCAGGCGCGTCCCCGCGGCCTGGAAAGGAGCGCGCCGCCTCGCGCGAAGCATATCGGCGGTCCGGCTGTCGGCAGCTTTGCAGCGCAATTATCCGCTGTTAAAAAAAACATGCAAAATACAGCAAAGCGGCCGTAGCGTTGGAAATACTTACTTTGCTTCGATATTTAATATAAATAAAATAATCACGCCCGCAAACACACTGTGTCCGGCCTGTCGGCTCACACACCGCGAACGGGAGAGGATGGGCGGTCCGCAGAGAGAAAGGCAGATGCGGAGAGGTGGAGTGTATATGAGAAAGAAGGGAGGCAGTAGAGGAGAGATGCGTGTATATAATGTAGATAACCATATAATTAAGGAGCATTTGTCCTTTTATCGCATCACCGTACTATACAAAACACGGATCCCTTCCGTAGGAAATTACCATTAAATATTCTAGAAGGGTGGGGACGACTTCCGTTTTAAGCGATAAAGATCTTAAATATAAACCACATCAAGATTATCAATATCCAGCTGGAAAGTTTTTGACACAATCTGGTTTTTTTTTAAATTTTTTTAAAATTTTAGACACAACAAATTTGTCCAGATGTTTGCATAATTTGTTGAGTAAATTATGTGGAAATATCTAAACTTCCACAAATAAAATTTTATTTAAGAATATGATTTGTGATTTGAATTCACTATTCTCAGATTATCACCAATAAGCTATTTTCGGTTGTCAGTATTCTGAGCTAAATCGTGATCAAACACGATCATAGTGGTGATACATTATTATCTGTAATTGTATTGTTTATTACTTACATGAACAAGCCAGCTCAAAAATTTACTGACGTTCAGTCGTTTCCGCTCGATCAGCTGAAGTCTGACAGCAGACAGTCCTTTAGATCATATATAGATGTCAGGGTAGGGGGGCCTGGACTCTACCCCACGTAGCAAAGGGCATATGGCAAGGGTACACCCTGTATAGCAAGGATCACCAACATGGTACCAAGATGCCCCCAAGGACCACATGAGTCGCCTGCAGACCTGTTCTAAAAATAGCACAACTCACCAGTGAGCAGCGTCTAAAATTCGACAATCTTACAAGGAAAAGATTTGTATCTTTGTAAATTTGTACATATATTTCTAAAGATTTGGCGAGTACACTAGGGAAATTATTGGTGCTTCTGGAAAATTGCGCACATCATACATCCCTATTTTATTATGAAAAGGTTAGGTAAGAGGTGCATTACGGAACCCCCGTGAACGAAGTGTCCACTGTACATGAAAATTCCACAGAGAGCAGATGCATGATTGAAGCGCCAAACACCTACTGACATATTGTATAATAAAATTACGTACACTTCGCCTTAACCAAAAACGTCAATATAAACCATTTAATAAGCGTTCAGAATTTCCATGACATTGCACAGTCTCTTGGTTGTCTTATAAGAAAATCATTTTATTTTAAAACCATTTAATGTTCAGAACATATATCAAAGAAAAAGAATGGTATTATTGATACTCTTCACATTGATGTCCACAATCTGCGCGCGCTCAGAATACAACCAAGGAACCGAAGGGGGAAATAACTTCCTGAAGCTTCACCACAAAAGTCTCGTTTTCATCTTAAAATATTTTAATGCGCTTTCTGCTTTTCCTTCCTCCTTTGAAAAGCAGCAAGACTCAGTGTCCTCATGTTTTAATTTAAAAAAAAAAAAAAAAAAAAAAAAAAATCGTACAAGATTTTCTTTATTCCTCGCGTGTGTATTTACTCTCTTCCTCGCTGCTTATAAAACAAACCTAGAACATTTATTTAAAAGTCGGTTAGTGTGGGAATCCATTCTGAGGCCGTCTTGCTCCAAGGAACTGTGGCCGCAGTCTGTTCTGGAATTTCCAGAAATGTTATAATCCCAAAATAACTTATACAAGATCTGTACATAAATTACAGTAGGCTTGCGGTTTCCAAGAGGTCCACACAAGCGGGGAGGGGGGGGGGCAAGCGTAAGAATCCAGTTGAGAGGCAGTCTTTGCATCACAGGTTCACCGGTGTCGGGTCAAGTTTGCCCGGAATACTGCCCGAACCCCCTTCCTGCACTTCACAACATTTGCAGCTACACTTCGAAATGAATGCAAGAGTCTTTGATGGCCTATGTTGTGTTGTTTTTCGACCCTCGGGCCCCAGATAGATGGATTTACAGCTTGTCGTCATGACGTAAACCACTGCAGGGAATCACCTGAAAAAAGTACATGTTTCTATGAGGGTGGCAAGCGCCCTATCTGACAGAGCGGTGAGTTTAAAGCGACTCCCATTGGAATAACAGAGTACATCCAACCTAGTATACATTCAGCAAAGGAGCCATTTCCATCTCACTCACACCACCCGGGTGGTGGTGTGATCTATAGACCACCTTACGAACACTTCCGTTCCTAAATCACCAACCCAATATGACATCTATTGAACACCTCGGCATCCTTCTGTAGAGAATGTGGATTAAGAAAAAAAAAAGTGGACTAAACTGTGAGCTCAGAAGTTAGACAGCATAGGTTTGACCCGAGATGCTTACTTGCATAAAACGTAGGTCATTTTCCACAGGGAAACTTGGGGTACAGACACGGCATGCCCCTCACCCATAGTGGCAAACCCTCTGATTTTTATTGGAAGGGAGGGGTCGGGACCTAACGATGAACCCACACCTCCCTCACGTCATCACAGCTGAATAGTGAACTTGCAAACAGCTGTCCGAGCAACTTAAGGCCTCGTTTTAAAACGCTGGGGGGGGGAAGACAAATCATCTTAAGCGACTCGAATTAGTATTTATTCCTGTCAAACTTCAAACGTAGGCCTGACCAAAAAGCCTGGAATCATTTACAGGACCTCTAGGCCGCTATCCTTCCTGATATCTCGGTAGCATATTACAGTCAATGCTGGGAATAAAATAAAATAAAATCAATCAACAATTGTACACAGAAGTGGTGAAAAATATGAAGACGACATCCTGTCTTAAAATAACACAGGCTATCATACAGGAATCCTTAGAAGTTTTTTTAAAACTCAAACAGGAATGTGTTTTTTAAAAAAGAAAAATAAACGAGGAATTTCCTTAAATTTCAAAAATTTTGTGCTAGACTAATCAATTTTAATTATCTGAATAATTTCTGTGCTAAAAAAATATCTTAAGCTGTAATGCAGGCGTGAGAGAGAGGCATTACCAAAGCCCCTCAGATTGAAATGAGGCGCATTGACGAAACGGCGCCTCCTGGTGCCATTCCTCTAGCTTGACCACATGTGAGCCGTTGGAGCACGGTAGGGGGGAGGGGGTATCAGTACTAGGACACGCAAGACGATTTACTCAATAGCGACATTCAACCGAGTAAACAAAAACAGTACGCCTGGGCCAGCCCCTCGCCTTGCTTTGACAAGGGGGCCTTGATCCAAAAGTGGGAACGGAAGGTTAGTAATACGAATGTTAACATACTGTATAACCGATAAGCCTTCCAAAATGGTTCTCTCCATATTTTCCGAGGGAAGAACAGACATTCGCCTTTTCCTGCAGCGTGCAAAGCTCTCCTCCCTTGTCCTGGTGTCTCTGTGTAGGCAGAGATCACATGTTGTAGGCCACATAGATGGGGTCCAGCTGGTCGGCCAGGAAGCCGTCGCGCAGGTGCATACGCTGCTTTTCGCCACGCGAGTTGATGGGGATGACGCCCGGGTCCACCACCACCACCACGCCCACGATCAGGTAGTGCTCCTCTAGCACCACGTTGGTCACCAGGCCCACCAGGTCCAGCGCCTCCTGCTCCGAGCCCTCCAGCTCCACCACCACCACCAGCAGGTTGGTCCAGGTGAACACCGCGCTAGGAGGCGTAGATGAAAGGGGAAGGTTACGGGGTAACTAGGGAGTCCTTCTTTAAGACTGATGGATATTCTGCATTACAGCAGTTCAGCTAGAGTGCTCAACTCAACCTCTAAAGGTACAGTAAGAGTGTCCATGTCAGCTCAAACCAGGACCATGCAAGGTACAAGTATTTAACCATCACGCTAACATCTGTCATTGGCTTCTGTGCTGTGTAGGGCTCATGATAAGGGTTATCTACAGTATATTCTACATTATACCATCAGTAATACTTGTCTCTAGGCCGGAATATCGCTGAGACGACCGACAATCACGATGCACCTTTACTGCGGTCGATCATGGTGTTTCAGTCCTTTCACTCACCACTCAGCGATGCTCTTGTGCGCTCGAATGACGGACGTCTCGATGTCGATGGGGTGGTAGCGCATGCCGCGGAGCTCCAGGGTCTCGTCCAGGGAGCCCACCACGTATAGCGCGTCATGCCGTTCTGGAACACATGTGCACACGCGCCCGGTCACAAACCTTCACGGCCTTAAAGATCACCAGCCGTGGTCTTCAGATTACACTAGCACAACAAATTCCCTGTGCTGCACATGGCGAGTTAGGAATCGGCCTCTTCGCTATTGCATACTGCTGCCTCCTGACTAGCGTCCTGGAGGCGATCGCCGGTACGCACCCCCACTGGCGTCCGTGAGCTCGGTGCGGCGTAGGAAGCCCAGGTACCCTGTGCGCGCCCACACGGTCTGCGTGTCACCGAAACTCAGCCGGGTGTTGAAGTGGTCCGCGTGTAGGGCCTCCTCGCCGTAGACGGTGTAGTAGCCTGTGGCATTGTGGGGGCTGCTCACCCAGATCTTTCAACAGAAAGTGGGGGAGAGGAGATGCAGGATTGTCCACCCTCCAGCCCGACCTCACATCTGCCCATCAAAAGGTCATGGATATCAAAGACTCTCCTCTTGGTGACTCACCTCCCCCAGGTGCGAATCGCCCAAAGGTCCCTTGGTCTCTGGATTAGCAATGATCACCTTCACCCCAGGCAAGATCTTTGTAATGTACAAATAGCATTTATTTTACATTAATTATCCCATATTAGGATCCATTACCATCAAGCTAACGTTCAGCACGAGTAATGGTTCCTCCGCGTATCTCTGGAGTTTTCCTTACCTTTCCAGATTCCATCAGAGGCAGGCTATGCGGAGATCCTCTCTCCACCAGACGCACCCTGGAAACAGAGCCCCCACCACCACACACAGTGTGTTAATGATGGATGACCCAGAGGCCCCTGGGCGGAGAAAACCAATGTGGGGGTCATGCACACCCCTTGGATATTCTCCTACGGTAAACAGAGTGATAATTTATTCTAAAGTCTTCTATTCTTTGCTCAT
>JAODKE010000109.1:1447381-1458890 GCA_026779605.1 Mormyrus hasselquistii | reverse complement strand
AAAAAAAACAACCGCAACAAAAAAAAAAACAGACAAAAAAGGGGGGGGGGGGGGGCGGCGAGGGGGGGGGGGGGGGGGGGGGGGGGGGGGGGGGGGGGGGGGGGGGGGGGAGTTAAAAGTGCCCATTTTGTAGAAAATCCACCCTGAGATCATCTAGGATTAAAGTTCTCCTTGGAAGCAGCAGTATCAGCCTCCACTAAGGAGTTTACACAGAGGGCATGAAGACGGCGGGGGCAGGGAGGGTGATGCAGCAGCTGACTGACCTTGAGGGCCTCGGTCTGCAGGCCTAGGCCTTTGGTGCACATCTCCATGACAGAGTAGGAGCAGAAGGTCACTCGCACCTTGTAGTGACTAACGGCCCCCAGCCAGAGAGATACGTTGCTCTCCAGCTCCAGGGGCGGCACCAGGATGGACTGGTGTCCTGAATACACGCTGCAGACAGGTGGGGGGGGGGCTTTGTTACTCAAAACATGAGACATTCTGTTTAACTGTACAGATTCAGGTTTAAAGAACCACAGTCTGGAACACCTCTTACACGACACACACGGACACGTAAAAGGCAACCTACTCTTGAGCACACACAGAGACAGACGGGCGCACACGGACGCAGACGGGCGCACACACGGACGCAGACGGGCGCACACACGGACGCAGACGGGCACACACGGACGCAGACGGGCACAGTGCTAGACAGCTGTGACCCATTTCTCTTCCTGTAGAAATAGGATTCAGTTCTGCAACCCCGAAGTCCATAAAGCTCTCCGAATTCGGCCCCAAAGGCTAACAATTCAAACACGTCCCAACTAGACAGAAAACCCAACGGGGGACAGGAAGCGAACGGCGGCTCACCTGCAGAGACACCAGAGGGCGAAGCCCAGCCCGCAGTAGGGGTCCAGACAGATGGCGATCTGGCGGGATGGGTACAACTCACACTGCAGCTTAATGGAGCGACACAAAGCGCTGGTGGCGGAATGGGACATCTGGGGACAGAAGAGCGGCAGCGCGAGTCACAGAGCTGTGCTGCGTCCGGACAGAGTCAGAGTCACTGCTAGGCTACACTTGGACAGAATCAGAACTACAGTGCAGCCGAACCCTCGGACAGGGTGACTGAGCAAGGTCAGATCCGGACAAAGTCAGAGTCACAGAGTCTGGCTGGAACATATGAACGATAAATATATTCTAAAGCAAAAATAAACAGTTTATTGACTAAAATGGTTTAATCAAGCAGGATGTTTCCATGACATACAGTATTTGGAGCTTCTAGGTGCCTGTTGTAACCAGAGCGAAGACACGCTTTCGTTAAATGCACTGGCGAGAGAGCAGAGCAGCCAGGCGAGTCACACCAACCTTCACTCCGGCCAGGATGCCAGTGGTGGACACGCTGAAGTCCAGGTACGCCAGCATCTCTGGCGTGGGGGGCTTGTAGATGTGGGGGGGCCTCTTCCTAGGGAGGTCGTCTGGAACAGGCAGAGGGGTCAGGAGTGACGGAGCTGCGTTCTTCCTCTGCTGCGCAGCGCGCCGAGGAGGCGGCGGAGGTACCTGTGTCCAGCACCGTGGGCCACGTTTTGACGTCTACAGCGGCCGCAGCCTCTTTGGATTTCAGCAGTTTCATTATTGCTTGCGTGGTGAGGATGCAGACAGACTTGCTGACCTGTCGGCGCACAGAGTGGCCGGCGTTAGCGCCTCCCAGTAACCGAAGCCAAGCCTCAAGACAACTGCATGTCTCGGTGATTTTCCCGTCCTCTTTTTAAACATCAGTCTGCAACCAACCCCCCCTCCCCATAACCCCCAAAGTCCAACAGAAAGAAAGCGGGTCGATCTAAAAGCTATGATGTGGGTTAGCCTGCCGTCAAACGTCAGCACTTCCGCACGAAGTCGTGCGGTCGTGCACGACTCAGCGTGCGTGTTTGCAGGAATGGCCAGTGGGTGTGGTGGTACCTCAACAATCATCTTGACGGTGGGCAGGGTGGTAGCCAGGTTCTGCGGGTGGGGGGGCCTGACGGTCACGGGCACACAGCCAGCGTACAGGCACCCGTAGAAGGTGGCGATGAGGTCGATTCCTGTGGTGGGGGGGCAGAGGTGTGAGAGGGACGGCGTATATAGTCTCGTAAAAATAGTTGATGCTACACCCTGCTTGTCTGACGAAGTGTCGCATTCGTCCATATGCGACCGCAATTATTAAATTACTTCGGTCGAGGTGCACGGTTGCCACGGCGTTGTTTTCTATCAATTGTTGTCTGACACAACAAAACGTCGCATAAGATATTTGGACGTTAGCGAGGCAGTGACGGCCTGTGGGGGACGGAGGAGGGAGGGGAGCGGAGGACCCACCGGGGGGGTAGACGAGGGCCACGTGGTCCCCGGTGTTGAGCCGGCCCTTCTCCATGAGGGCCACGGCCACCCGCTCCGCACGCTTGTGGAGCTGCAGGCAGGAGGCGCTGCTGGCCACGGTGCCCTGCGTGGAACAGAGCGCGGCGTTAGACATGCGATCGAGGAAGAGGCCGCTGGGGCCGAGATGGCAGGAGCCTGTTTAATGAAGCTGCGTTAAACCTAATAAAATCTGCTTCAGAGGAGGAGTCACGTGCACAGAGACGCAGTGGAGAGAGAGACGGAGCGAGGGGGGCAAGAGGACAGGGGACAGAGTGAGAGGGACAAGGAAGTGGGAAAGACGGAGACGCACAGAGCAAGCTGATAAACAGAGAGGGACAGAACAATAGGGGAGGATCCAGCACCTTGGCGTTAAGCAGCAGAAACAGAGGATGGTCTGGGGTGGCCTGGGCTCTCCACTGCAGGACGTCCTGCAGGTACAGGAACTGTGGGAGAGACAGACCTACGGTCAGGAAGATGGCCAGGAGTGGGCACCATGCCTCATTAGGGACATAGGGAGGGAGGGGGGACCATGGGACAGGCATTGATAAGGATGGGCTGGCAGAGATGGTGACATGGGGGGTGGGTGTGTACCTTGTGTAATCCTCCATGGGGGGCGGGAGTAACATGCAGGGGTGGGTATGTACCTTACGTGCCTGGTCATTGTCCTCCAGCTGGGTGACGTCCCTACCGCACGCCTGGGCGATCCTCTTCCCGGCCACAAGGTTCCCCACTATCATAGAAGCGGGTCCCACCTCTGTCGGTAAACAGCAGCACAAGCCAGGGGAGTCAGGAGATGCCGGACATGCGGCCGACTGCTCATGCGGGTCCTACCCCTGCGATGGCCGCCCACACAGACCGCATCTAATCACCATTTCACAAAACGTTTTGTCTTTTATCATCTTTTTATAACAGGTGGTCCCCGAGACTGTGGGACTCCAACCTTTTTTACAGTACTCTGCTACCCCCCCTGGTATGTTCTGGTGACCGGGTTGGGGGGGGGGATTGGACTACAAATGTGTCTGCCGATCAATCTGTCTATGGCGATTGGCAGGTAGGAAGCCAAAGCCTTAGAGGATGATATTGGCAAAGAGATTTTCTCATTTCTGAAAAAAAACACATCTCTTATAGTGACACACTAACACAGCAGGCGGCCAAAATGATGGTGACAGCAAACTTAACGAGGCACAGCTGATCACATGGCCACCCGCCCCCACCACCACCACCACCGCACCTGGCTGCTTCTGTCTGGGCTTGGGCAGGTTGGTGACACAGGTGTGGGGGCACATGAGCACGTTGCAGGGGTGCAGCGCCCCCTCCAGGAAGCGCTGCTTGGTCTCCGAGATGTGGATGCCCCCCAGCGGAGCCTTGGGCAGCGTGTTGGCTGGCACCAGTGCCAGGCAGTACACCCCCACCTGGTGGATGCTGTCGATGGCCTGATGGGACAGACGAGGGGGTCAAAGGTCACGTGGGAACGGCATGGGGCGTATTTGTGGGTGCAAAGTCAGTGACACTGCACTTTTCACCGTTCTTGCACCAATCCTATTACAACCCCAATCCCAAGTATTTCTGGCTTTGTGCTATTTGCACTATTGTCTGCTGCTATGCATATATGCTGTACACAATTCATCAGTATTCATTCTTCCAGATACATACAAATATCCACATTTAAATACAAATTAAAGGAGCATCATAAGATTGAAATCCAATTATTTCTTATACTTTTGAAAAGGTGCCAATAATTTTTTCTGATCCACTTCTGCAGTTTCTTCTGCTTTTTTGTGTTGCTCCAATGCAGTCAAAAGAAACAAACACATTGATACCAAAGATTTGTATTTTCAATAATATTTTGGGAGAAGTGGTGCATTTCTGTAGAAAGTGCAGAGGTACCATTATTTTTGGCCATGACTACAAGTATATATACACATGTGGCTCAGTGTAGCCCTTGTGTATGTGTGCAAGCAGGTGTGTGTGTGCATGCATGTGTGTTTGCAAGTAGGAGCACAGAGCAGCTCACCTGCAACGTGTGTGTGCATGCATGTGTTTGGGAATGCATGCATGTGTGCGTGCACTGTGTGTTTGCATGTAGGTGCACAGATCAGCTCCCCTGCAGCATATGAGTCTATGCATGTGTGTGTGTGCTATGTGTTTGCATGTAGATCAGCTCCCCTGCAGCGTATGAGTCTATGAATGTGTGTGTGTGCTATGTGTTTGCATGTAGATCAGCTCGCCTGCAGCGTGTGTGTGTATGCATGTGTGTGTGCATGCATGTGTGTGTGCATGCATGTGTGTGTGCTGTGTGTTCGCATGTAGGAGCACAGAGCAGCTGACCTGCAGCACACGGCTCATCCACTGGAAGCTGTCCTCCTCTGAGGCATCCGGCCTCTGCTCAGCAACCACCACGATCCGCTCGTCATGGAGGACCGTCACCGAGAATACCGCGATCCTGTCAAACACCAGAACCGTAGACAGGGCCGTTGGCAACACCACCCCCTAGCGGTAGCATCCTTAAAAACGGTGCTCCAAAACAGCATGATTTATATTTACATTTTTATTCATTTATCTGACGCTCTTATGCAAAGTGACTTACAGTAGAGGGAAGGGTTACAATTTATGTGTGCTCCCTGGGATTTGAACCCGTGACCTTTATGTTTGATTTCCCAGAATCCTCCTCTCACCTTCCCCGGTACACAAACTTCATAGGCTCTACTGCCAGCGCCGTGGCAACAACGTCGTCAGCATTGTGCCTCCGCCCACTGACCACCATCAGGCCATCCATCTTCCCCACCACAAACACCAAGTTATCCTGGATCCAGGGAGACAGGGGGCGTGAGTGAGGGGGGAGTCTTTGAAGATGCCCTGTGACTGGCCTTTTGGAACAGAAAATCTTGCAGCCCAGTGTTGCCTACAGACTTACCGGCCCCACGAAGCCCAGGAGGGAGGTCCTCGTAAACGGCCGGTCAGAGATGGGGACCCCCGACGCAGCCACGGGGATGGTCTGTAGGGGAGCGGTCGGAGGTCAGAGGGAGCTCTCCACAGCAGCACCGGAGAAGGGGCTAACCGCTAAGGTCGCCATGTTCAAACGTACCTCAAACACGTTCTTGGTCATGCCTGGCAAGCCGAAATATGAGACGCCCGTGCTGCTCGAGCTCAGACAGATCTCGCCCACCTCGTCGGTGTGGCACAGGTACGGCGTCCCCTCTATCCGCACTACACACACTAGGGCTACAGGGGGCGCACATGAGCAATTCCACGACAACCCATAAAAGGCAATGACTAATCACAAACAGAAATACAAATCTGTAAACAATTTCCTGTACACTGGATGACAGTTATGGTCCACATACCGCCTGGCATGACTTGGCCAACATCTTGCACAGTCAGAACCGAAAGCTTCTCCTCTGTGTCGACCCGAATGACACCGTGGCTGAGCCCACTCATGGACAGAACCGCCTTTCCTGGGGGGGGCACCCCCATCTCTGGAGGTCTGGTCCAAAGCACAGATATGTATGAACACATACTTAAAAAAAAAAAAGCAGATTCACTGCGAGGTGTAGGAGGGCTGTAAATATTTACACTGCACTACCATTTGTGGCATACTGCAGATTCTAACACTGCCTCTGCCAAGTGATAAACCAAGCTCTTCTGTAATTGCACCCACTTACCTGCGAATGGCGACAGTCATAGCTTCGGGGGAGCTGGCGCAAGGGCAGATCACCTCCGGCCTGAGTCCACGAGACTGGAACACGTTGAGGAAGGCGTCACAGGATGAGATGGACCCTGCGGACACATACGCACGCGTTGAAAGTATAATTTTCACCGGATACCGTGGTCGATTTGCGGTCTTGTGACATCACCACTCACAGGGATTGGCCCCGTCGGCGACGATGAGCATCCGCAGCGAGCTGAGGCTGATGTCACGCTGGTCTCGCTGGGCCAAGAGCGACCAGTGCATGTCCCTGGACTTTACCACCGCAACCCGTGCTGTGGAAGACGCACGTTTGAAGTCAGACAGCGGCACCTAATGAGAGCGTGGCCACGTGGTGACGCTCAACCAATGTCTAAGACTCTAAGGGGCAGATTCTCACCCTTGTATGTGTGCACTTTCTGAATCCAGGAGAGGGGGTTCACCTTCATCAGGGAGTACGGGATGCTGATCACGTGCATCCGGTTCATTATACTCTGTCGGGCAAGGAGCACGGGTGAGCGACAAGTGTCACTCAAGGTAAAAGGTCACCATCGCTGGGGCCCGTACGTCTCACAAGCGCCAGTGCGAGAGCCACCAGAGGGCAGGTGGCAGGATTTATCTGGCTTATTTTCGAGGTGGGAGGGGTCCACGTTCAGAAAACACTGCAGTCTAACGAGTGTGCGACCATATTTCTCAGCGACCCTGATAGACAGGACTATCCTTAAGAAGCACGAGTATCTACACCCCTGAGGATTCTGTATGAGGCCAATCCTCCGGACTACTTTGGTGTACTGGTTTACTTTAATGTGCTAATTTAAGTACACAAGGCCACAGATGGAGACCAAGCAGGAACTGGTTTGCACAGGTCAGAACAAGATAACACTGCACTGCAAATGAGTTAATCAGTATCCCGGTGAGAAAGAGGGCCGCCCAGGCCAGGTACGCACCGTGAGAACCCCGTGCCACAGGCCCGCGTCTCGCTTGAAATCCAGGACATTCGTGATCGTCTCGCCTGCGGTTGGGGGGGGGACAGGACAAGTCAGCGGGAAGGGGTCCTCCTCATCAAATCAGGCCTCCTGCACCTCCTTTAGAAATGAATCACTGCATTTCCCGTCTCCCCCAGAGAATGGGGTGTCACCATGGCGACCACTCACCCTCGGAGTAGCTGCAGGCCTGCGTCAGGGCGTGGCAGTGGGCCAGCATGGCGGCGTGCGAGACTGTGATACCCATGGTGCTGCCTTCCTTGCTCGTCTTGTACTGCATCGAGGCAGAGAGTGCACAAGGGCGACCCCTAGAGTCACATGCTTACGTAACGGCTTAACAGACCAGGCACAATATCATAGTGGTAAGATTGCCCCACAATGATGTTTGGAATTATCTTGCCAGGCCTCGTCCTAGATTTTATTTAGATTCCAGGCAGGGAAGTTACACTTTTTAACTGCTGGGTGTTCAATCTGGGAGGGGGGATCATACAGAAATAAACTGCATGGAACGTAAACCTCCCAAAGCTGCAGAACTGACTCACCTCGATGTAGGCGGTCTCGTTGCTGGCGTCCCGGATGGGGGGGTGCCAGTCCTTGTGGGGCTTCACCACGTGCTTCCCATCCGTCACAAACCACAGCAATCGTGGCCAGCCTGAACACAGACACGCGCACGGACAAACACACACACACACACACACACACGTTGCATATGCAGCTATAACTACACAGTCCAGAAAAAGACCTCTAAAATCCTTTACAAACATAAAAATATCTGTGCAAGTCAATAAAATATAAAATATTATGTAATGCAATATACAGCATCTAAAATCATACTGAAAAAGCCTTACTCTCTAATTAAAAAGCTGCTGTTAAATTACGGCCCAGCGTGTAACGCAAGTCCGTCACATCGCACCTACCCTTAAAGGTCACGACCTCTCCCGTCTGTGCTTTGGGGAGACCCTTCTGACAGGCGTCTGTGGTCAGGGCCAGGGCGACCCCGCAGCTGCCCAGCAGGAATCCGATTTGCTGACTTCCTGCATCCTAGGGAGCCAATCAGAAGGTGCCTTATTACAAATACTGGTCATCCCTCTCAGCTACAGGGTCAATGCTAGCTCATGCAGCGCAATGCCAGCCTTCCCCAGTGTTCAGGAGTGCGTCATTCAGATCCAGTACTGCCATTTACAGCAAAATATATCGTACAGCAGACACATCAAAGTTTGTACCTTGATCCCTGATCCTTCTTATATGAAAGCTGAAATGATAAAGTTTGAGGGACAAAGCTGTGTCCCCCGCGCCTCCAGATGCCCTCTCTTTGAATCAGAAGCTTTGGTTAGAGCCAGCAGCCTTTATTTATGTAAATCGATCTCCATCTCACGGCTCCAGAGCGCGTCTCCTTGGCCAGACGTCCTGTACCTCTTGTCCCTGAGTGTCACATGCTGCTTTCAGCGCCCGCTGTTCTTCAGCACTTTCTGGAACGGGCTAACTGATGTTCCGGCCAAAGGAGCTGGCGACGGGCCTCCGATTAATGCATCCTTTCACCCCCTTATACCCCCCCCAGCCTCCCCCGGTACTCACAGAGCCAGGCCGCGCGGAACAAACGAAAAGGTCAGAACCCAGCGATTTTAAAGTCTGATAATTACCACATTCTTCCCAGCTCTCTCCCTAGAAATCAGGACTGCAAACTGTACCTAATGAGGGGAGAAATAAACACTGACTCCCACCACTCTGGAGCCCCCTAAAATGCAGAGTGGTACGATCCTGAGGTGAAATCTCCTTTTGATTTAGATGCGGGATCAACATCACTTTAAGATTGCTGGGGGGACGCTTTGCTCCATAACTGTGCAATTAGATGATCCATTAATGTAGACAGTCATTAAAGAGCTGCAGAATCAGCACCACAAGCACACACGGTGCCAAGCAAACCTCATCTGTATTCCCCACTGCTCCACATCAGACAAACAGATAGCAATAAACCGCGCAGAGCCAGGCTCCTCCATTCTGCCATCACACTGACATTAAAAATCCATTCCTTTTCTTAATCACCCTTGCATTAACTATAAAAGTGAAATGATAGTGGGTGATGCCTACAACCATACATAACAGTGACAGCAGGCATTGACTATCGTAGCGGCAGTGTCCTTGCCAGACCACCAGGGGTCACTGTTGCACTTTTTCAGTAGCAATAGCAGGACCTATGCTGTTAGATTACCTTCCTTGTGAGGGGCACCTCAATGGGCACTGGGACCAGCTCTGCCAGTAAACAGCCATAGAAGGCCACCATGAACATCACTGGGTCATTGTTGGGGAACACTAGCGCCACCTAAGGGAGAATCAAAACCAGAGCATTACATTTGCTTGACTGGGTCCATAGCATTGTAACCTGCTTTCCGGAGCAGCTGCACTGAGCCTGTGTGTGTGCTGGTGTGCTGGGGATGGGATCAGGCACTCACCCGGTCACCCGGCCGCAGGAGGGGCTCATTGCGAGAGCTCAGCTTGTTGAGGAGTGTGTATGCCAGCTTCTGACTACGCGTCCACAGCTTCCCTGAGGAGAAGCACAGGGACATGGAAACACGGATTCAAACAAGCATCCAACACTACCTCACCACGCCTCACCCCCTGCCACGCCCCCTGCCCCCCCAGTCCGTCGAAGACCCTCCTACCATAAGTGATGGTGTAGACGGCCTTGCCAGAGTTGTCCAGCGCAGTCAGGCAGGGGCTCTTGGGTTGGGTGGTGCCCCATCGCTGCAGAGACGCCAGCAGGGATGGGGGCCAGTTGGAGACGACCCCCAGGGGCTCTCCTTCTAGGGGGCTCATTTGGGTTCCCTCTGGCTTTGGCTGGTTGGGGTCTGGGTGCTGGACTGCAGGAGAAATGCAATATAAAGAAAGAGTTAAAGCTGACCTGGTCCCACATTTAGTGCAAACATCCTGAGAATGTCAAAGAGGATCCCAGTGAAGGGTGACAGCGGGGTAAAGCCAAGACCTGCTCCAGGGGGCCCGCAGCACCCTCCGGACTGATAACGAGACAACCCACTATGGAAAATGCTAATCTCCATCAATTAACATGGCAATCAGTGAAAACAATCTCCCATGTAGACAACGAGTGCTGCCCTCCAGGACCGACACCTATGAGCGCTTGCATGCGGAGGAGGGGTGCGCTGAACGGGGGTGGATTGGTGCCACAGTTTGGGTGACCGGAGGGAAGCTATTTGAATGTGCGTCAGCCACGAGCTGCTAGCATTCTAGCATTAGCATCTGACGGAAAAGGCACACGCTCAGTTCGCCTCTCTGCTTCTCCCTGCCCATCTCGGTCAGCGACTTCGAGCCCTTACCTACGGCGCTACCGGGACCGGAACAGGGACCGGAACCAGAAACGTGAAAGCTAACAGGAGCGGACGGACATCCTCTCTCAGGTCGAATGGTCCTATGTACAAGAGTGTGTGTTCCTGGCTTCGGCGAGGCACCAAGACAGACTCCTGACCCCCCCCCCGACTCCTCCCCCCTGCCCATCCCCCACATACCGTCCAGCAACTCCTCAAAGTCGTCGAGGAAGAACTCGCGCAGCGGCGGCCGTTTGGGCCTCTTCAGTGTGTTGAGCAGCTGCTGGATCTTTGACGACACGCGACTGTTCACCGGCACCCCTGGAGATGGGATGGGGGTGGGGTGGGGGGGGGGGGCGAGAAAAAGGGGGGGGGGGGCAATGACGGAGAGGGAACAATTTGCTGAGCTGAATGAGCAAGATGGATAACAGGACCAGAATATCCCGACAGCCAGTCAAACGGAGGCTCAGGTGTGCCTCAGTCCGCAGGGGGATGACTAGGCGATGTTGCCAAGCAACAGTCTATCCCACAGCCAATCGTCTCTCGTCATTTCAGTAACCAATCAGAGGCTTGCAATACAACACAGCCACTATACTGTACAATACAGTGATATTTAACAGTGGAATGTATTAGTACAACGTAAGAGCGTAAATTAAAATAAATGTTATTCCTTCAGACCATAACGAGAGTTACTACACGAAGGCATAAAACAGAAAAAGGATTTCAAAGAAGAGTATGTGCATACAAAAGCAAGTACATGCACAAAATGCTTAGCAATCCTAAAGAGGACAGAGGGGAATATATGCAAAATGTACCATGAGATCCATTAAAACATCACAGTGTCAGCTGGGAGGCCTCCCTCAGACGGACTGGCGCGTCACTAGGGACCTGGGTCACAGCTGCTATCTTGCTCGGATACTTACGACCCGTCAGCGCATGATAAGTCAATCCACTGGGGAGGGTCATGGGTGAAGGTTGTACCCAGTGGTTTATGAAACGTTCCGTCCTTGGAGCCCAGTTAGTTAAATTACCACAGCCCCCCCCCCCCCCCCCCCCCCCCCCCACCCCACACAAAAAACCCCCGCCCCCTAACCAAAACACTCCACTCCCTTCTCTTTGTACAGTATTTTTTTTCTTCCCCCCCTTTTCTTCTG
>JAODKE010000109.1:1434353-1447281 GCA_026779605.1 Mormyrus hasselquistii | reverse complement strand
CATTGGTGGAGGTTTTCCCCAGTGGTTTATGAAACGTTCCCTCCGTGGGCCCCATTTAGTTAAATTCCCACACCCCCCCCCCCCCCCCAGCCCCCTAAAGTAATCAGAATACACAGCCATGTTTCAGAGCAATGCTGCAGATTCTCCTTTCTGTAGCTAGAATGTTTCTACATCCCCGTCGATTTTCCCAGTGAAACAATTAACATCCCTAATGGTCCGCAGAAATGATACCTGCCTACCAGTGAACTAAGAGCGATTTGCTGGAAAATTGAGCGGCAGTCAAGCATTCGGAACAGCAATCTCCATCGCCCGGCCCCCTCCCGCCACGCTCAGGCCTTACTGCCGCCCGACAGCATCGCCACACCTCCCCACCTAATCAGGAAACATCCCCCCTTCCACCTGAAGACTTGTGGTGCGGGAATCTGCATTACCTTCTGCATATGGCTGACTACAGTCTACCAGGAATGAATGGCAGGCACAGGACGACCGCGCACTCACACCCGGATCTTTCTCCAGCTATGACGATGCAATTACCAGCAGTCATTAAGGGGGGGGGGGCTCTATTAGCATAAATACAATGCGAGGCCCATGTGTTTTTTCAATCACTAATCAGGCATATCAGTGATACTGGATACATTCCTTTATTGTTCTTTTTCAACCATCTCTTAAGAACAAAGAGTCATTTCCATTACGATTAAGAACCGCAAAAACACACAAACACACAAGCTGCCAAGAGCGCTGTCTAAAACCAGATGGCTATAAAACACAGCCAGTCATATGGAGAGCTCAGAGTAAGTTGTGGACCAAATTAAGAAGTATTTTTTTTTTTAATTCCTGGCTTGTGGTACTCACACCTGGCTTTTTCAAATGTGCCCTGGCTCCGTTATCCGTAGGAGTCTAATCCCAGAATGCTTTGCAGGTACCGTGACTGGGGAGAAGGACATGAATCACGCAGTGCATTGCTGCTCTGGAAGGCTTGGTACCGAAAGTCTGGTGACCGTGAAATCGCTTCTTTGTAGACGTGGGGCTGTTTCACTGAAGACCTGCCAAGACCTGAAGAGTAATCACCTTATTTGATGGCCGACACATGGATTAGCCTGCAGTAAGCTTCCTGAGATGGGTGCAGGTCTGAATCTCAGGATAAGAATTACCAAGCTGAGCAGCGTGCCTTGACATTGGTGTCTTCGGTAGTGAGGTGAGAGAGTTTTGTTTATTTTGTAATAAATCCGGTCATCTGTCTGTCGCTGTTTTAGAGAAGGTCATAAGACTATTGCAACCCTGAAATGTCTGTCACAAACCAGGCGGGCCGTCAGGCGGTCGACACAAAGCCAGCGCTAAGTGTTAACCGAGTACAGCGTGCGGGAAGCTCGGAGGGACGGCAGGATCGCACAGACAGCAGCAGAGCCGGGAAAAGCGCACAGACACCAGACAGACACTTAGCGGAGAAGAGGGGAGTAAATACCATCGATCGCTAGGGGCACCCCGGCAACTTTCTCATCAGAGCCTGGAGTGAGAAAGACATGAGATTAACACGTGGCCAGTCCGCACCCCTGCACCCAGGAGGAACGGTCCCAAAAACCGCATGGTCAGATCAGCAGGTCCGAAGTTCTCTCATGGGAGAGGAGGGGCAGGATGGACAGAAATCAGCCGTGAAAGCGGGGGATGTTTTTGGGTTTGCAAATCAAAGGCGGTGGTGAGGGTGCATGAATTTCAAACATCTGCCATGATCTAATCCTAAATCTGGTTATAGTTTAACTATTAATTTCTCCTCAGGAAACACAAGACAGTTCCAGGACTCCCCGCTTGGTGGGCGGAGGGGGTGGAGCCACTGTCCCACAAACCCCACCCATCCCTGCACATCAGAATAGCATCTCGGAATCAGAAATGCCGAGTGCGGCGTTTGGTCGGCCCCGACTCCCAACACGGGCTCCAGCTCCTGTCACGGCATGACGTGCCGGAACGAGGGCGATTACCTTGTTGCCACGGAGCCATGGGGTTGCACCGAGCCTGCCTCCTAGAGTGACCGTAAAAGCCCCGGGACTCACCATCTGCGGTCTCCAGCAGGTTGGAGTTGCTGTAGCCCCTGGGGGGCCCCCGGACCGAGGCAACCTGGGGACGCTCCACATGCACAGAGCGTTCTGATAGGCCTGTCACATCGGGCGGTGCTGAATGGTTGTCTGTTCAGGGGTGGGGCGTAGGGAAGTTAGAGGTCACACGGCGGGACTGATATTTAACACATCGACTTAGATCTATCAGTCATAGGCTCTGATTCACAGATCTGAAACATCTGGCTGCAACAAAACGTCTTTTTCGATAAAAACAGACCCAAAACAGACATTCAAGTTCATTACAGTATTCGGATACAGCCGCACCATTTGCAAATACAGACGGTAATATAGTGATGTCATCCCAACATTTCACCATGACATAAGCGTTGTGTCTTAACTCTGCCGGACAGCTGGTGCCAGTCCACGGGGGGGCGTTATTAAAACAAAGCGCCAGATTTGTTTCCTTCTGTGCGGGGAGCTCTGCGTTTGCACTCTGCGAGCCGGGTTCCAGCAAAGCCACGAACCAGCATCAAGTGGCAACATGCAGAGCCCCGTATCGAACTCGGCGGAGTCCTGCGCCAACAGCTGCGATAGCCCTGAACTCCACTGTTAAACTACCCAGTCCAGTAGGAGGTGCTGCAGGCTGGGAGGCCTACAGATCTGGGTTGTCGGGAGGTGGGGGGGAGCTTGTGGCTGTAAGCCACTATAGCCAAACCTGGAGGGAGGGGTCCAGAAGGGCCCCAGGTCAGGGGGTGAGGGGGCAGACCGAGCGAGACCGTTACTAACCTAGCTGGGTGTGTGCCATGAGATCTGCCAGCACGGCGACGGTGGCTGTGTGGGGCCTTCCTCCTGGGTGGGATGAGGTGGAGGATGCAGAAGATGAAGTGGACGAGCCCTGGATGACCCTGTTAAACCAGTGCTCTACGCCGGGGTGGGGCTGGTACGGCGTGGAGGTGGCCAGCCGGCCCTGCCGGCGGAGTGAGCCCTCGTCTTCTGAAGCCGATGAGGTGTCTGTGTGGTCAAGGACAGGCAGCGTCACACGGGGGGGGGGGGGGGGGGGAGGAAGAACAGAATATGGCCATGACGGAGAAGTCATGCTTAGCCTTGATACTTCCAAGGCACTGCCAGAAGTTCTAAGACATTACTAACTGGTCCAAGACCATGTTTAATGATAAGGCATTGCTTAAAGGTACTAAAAGACTGCTTAAAGCATCTATAGCATTGATTAAAGGTTTTAAAAGGCAACTTAAAAGTTTCTATGGCACTGCTTAAAGTTTTTGGGGAACTGTTAAAAGTTTCTATGGCACTACTTAACGTTTTTAAGGAACTGCTTAAAGATTTTAAGAAACAGCTTAAAGGTTCTATGGCACTGCTTAAAGGTTCTATGGCACTGCTTAAAGGTTCCATGGCACAGGGGCCAAATGGGCAGACATAATGAGGTGAAAAGATGGACACAGAACAGTGAAAATTGTGACAGAGCAGCAGACGCATCCTAATTATAAGTGAGGGAGGTGCGTGACACCAGGACAGACACAAAAAGCAGGAATGCAGTGGTGTGAAAGGAAGCCCTTTTCCTGAAGCATGTGAGGCGGCGTCCAGGGGCTCACATACAACGCGCTCAGGAAAAGCGTCTGCTGCGTGATCTGAGCAGGCAGGGAAGGAGGCAGAGCCGCAGAGCGGGCGCCTTTTCAGGGCCGGCGGGTGGGCGGCGGGGCCATGGCACAGTCCCGCTCCGGCTCTGAGAGCGTGGCTAGCTCCACACGGGCTGAAATGGCCAAAGCAATGAGGCAAGCTGGCTTTTCTTCCCTGCAGTTCCCACCCAGACGGTGTGGCGTGCCACAGAGGCCAGCACAGCTTGAAAACCAAAAAAAAGACACAAAGTGCTTGCTGATCTAGTTTAAGTGAATATCTCCAAATATGAATATGCTGATTTAATGGCGTAAAATGAAGCAATTTTTGAACTTTTGATTGTTGCATGGGATTTTCCTGGAAACAATTATACTAAAATAAATAAATGAGCCAGTGCAGTCCTATCTGACGTATGATCGGTGTTTAGTTCCAATAAGAACCTGCTGTGTAAGAGCCTTGGGTCCAAGCATGGGTAGCCCTATCGATTCTGACCCTGCCCAGCAGGGAGAATCCATCACAAAGGAGATGATAAAATGTTGTAGCATGGAACGTCCAGGTGTTCAAAGCCAGCAGTCTCAGGGCAAGAATCCAGGTTTGACTGCTGAGAGGACCGGAGACGGGGGGGGGGTTTGGGATTCAGAGAGACGTTTCATGCGGCTGCAGGGGGGGATTCGTCATTACGTCCAACATGTCCTTGGAGCTTCAAAAAGCGAAAGGTGCACAGTCATTCCAGATTGGCCAGAAAGTTATGATGTTTAAAAAGTTTCAAGGCAGAATTTTTGGAACCATCTTCCAAATGTCTCAGAGCACCATCTTCTTCCTTAAAGCACAGTGCAGTCGCAAAAAGTCTCCAGTTGTCTGACGAGCGCAGATGTTATTTTGGCAGGTTTGACACAAACCATTCCAGACAATGCGCTTATGTGGATTCATTTCCCGGCCACTAAATGACATCACTGTCAAAACCCGTCTCAGATAGCCGGCCGGCCGCGCAAAGTCTGACGGCCTGCGTCAAGATCCATCTCCACCGAAGACTTCCTCTCCACCTGTCGCCATAAGGGACCGTTTAGAAAAATGCTGATGTGGGATTTTTAACTGTGGGGGGGGGGGGGACCAGCAGGTGGCCCATGGCGAAGGAATTGCACCGGCCGGCCAGATGGGAGGAAGGCTTGAGATGTAGCTTGAGAAAGATGCTAATGCTAACGCACTTCGACAAACTAACCTGAATAGAACAGGATGTCAAGACTGAAAGAATTCACTCGAGAGCTAGTCAAGCAAATTGCCTGACTGAGACAAATGCCGCGAGTGCATCTGTGTTTACAGGCATGCAAGTACAGTCCCAGAAGCAAGGACTATACTAAGGATCACCCTGCATGGGTATTCAAACCTCTCTTCCTGCTACAGTATAAACCCGGAAAAGGAAAGAGCCCCAAGGAGAAGGCGCTCTCGCTCAACAAGCCGGCAGAGTTCCCCCGTTGGACTTTCCAGAGTCAAAAAGCCATAAAAGGCACCTCCTGTTTATCCAATGTGTTTTTTCTGTGTGCATTTCCCGATATGCACTTTCACTCGTTAACCTTCAAACTGATGCACCAAAAAGTAAAGGATGGAGGGGAGAGAGGGAGAGAGAGAGAGAGAGAGAGAGAGAGAGAGAGAGAGTACGAGGCAGACAGCTGAGTTCTCCTTTCTGTTATCTAACCTGCAACTGCACAAAGATTTAGAAACGACTTCAGAAATGCATATTCATGTTACCACTGCAGCCTGAGACAGACAATTAGCAGAGCCGATTTCCTCAGAACCATTTTAATGCTATCCGACCCCCCTCCTGCTACAGGAATGCGATCATTGGACCACTGTGCTGAAAATTCGTGCTTAAGGAACCGTAAAAACAACACACAACAACCCTGGATGCCACCCGCGGCTCTGAGAGGAACAGCTTGGAGGAGCTGCAAGGTGCCGCACTCTGCATAACGTGGGCGAAAGCGAGGCTAAAATTAGCCGCGCTGTGGGGGCTTGTCGGCTCACAGGGTAGCGGTGAGTGACCCTCCCCCCGCAGACTTGGGGATGAAGGCCCTCCGCCTTGTTCCACCACACAGCCAAGACAAATGGCCACACAACTCAGGACACCCGGTCTAGGGGGGCAAGGTGTGTGACCATCCAAATAGATACCAGCTCTGGACGACTGAATTAGCACGTCTGCGTCTCCCCACACTACAGCTTTTAAAGTCCCAACACCTGTGACATCTTGGTGCCTGCATTCCCGTCGCCCATTTACACAAGCCGGTATGAAAGCTTCGTGAGGAATCCTTCCTGTACACTGTGCAGAGCGCAATGCAAACATGAGCCCGATCTCACACAGACACTCAGGTAGTAACCAGGAAGCCGGCTAACCTCGCTCAACTTACCCATTTGCATTCCCATGGCAACCATTTGTCCTGCGCTTTGTGCCAGTAAGATTATAAAAGTCAATTTCGGTAAGACAGCCTTAAGCGCCCAAATAACCCCAACGAGAAACCAGGCCAGATTCCAGCGAAGAAGATAATCTTCACAGAATATGTTAACTTGAGTAATTAAGCCTGGATACAAACAGACACATCACACTTAAAGCGGAGCCTCTTGCACAAACACGGGGATGTAATGTGAGATTATCCCACCTGAAGGAGAAGCTTCTGCGTGTGTATGATTGCACACGTGGGGGTTGGTGTACACTGACGTGTGTCTAGTAAGGGTGGGGGGTAGTTAATCCTGTTTGTTAACTGTGATAAATTGGATCACAATCTGGTCATTTCTGACAAACAAGCAGATTCATTCAGATGTATCTCACTGGCAGGAGGGAGTGGTTTTTATAAATAGATTTTAAAAAATATTCAATGTGAAACTGGCCGTTGGCCCCCTAAGCACTTTTAGGTGCCCCAACAGGGACAGAAACACACACATCGCCACAAATGAATAAACAGGAAATAGCGTCATGAAACGGTAAAACAACGCTTTCCACTTAAAGTTTTTTCTTGCACTCAGCAACAAAAGCGGGTTTGACAATAAGCGACTGACTTTCCTCAAAAGCTTTTCTACTCTCCACTAGATGTGAAACAATATTTTTAGGCTTTTTGCCAGTTTATGCATTGGAGTTTCTCTGCGTTTATTTCCCCTTGAAGCAAGAGCTGTTTCCCCCCTGCCCCCCCGGCGTAAAGGAAGACCAGCTGGCTGCGCTTTACTCACCTGGGGGGGTACATGCTTCCACGGAGGACTGCACTAGCACGGACCTCCGTTTGGAAGGCATGGGCATCTTCCGCTCTTTGTACTTGGCCAAGGCTGCTTGTACGGCTTCCGTGTGCAGGTCTGCGGGTGGAAGTGGGGGGGTGAGAGACGGGAGGTGTGAGACAGGGCTGAACTGCTGCGTTCCATTTCAACTCGGAAGTTCCCAGTCGGACATTTCAACTAGAACGCAGGAATTCCCGACTCAGAATTCAAGATGGCTGCACCCTCAAACTCAAGCTGCAGTTATATACTGTTTATTAGCGCATATTTGTCTCTTTAAATCTGTCGCATGCACAGCGCTGTCTAACCGCATTCAAACTCATATATTCATATGGTCTTTGTATGCGGAAAATACTGCCATGCATCGTTATTCACTGATATTGCTAACAATGACTAACAATGGACCTTGCTGGAACTGATATTACGAAATGGTTTTGTGGTTTGTTGTACTGGAACGAGGTTAACTCGCATAGATGGACATCTGTCACGAGGAAGGGAGACAGGGTAAAGACGGCCGCCGGGCTCAGCCCGGTCCTGGCGCCTGCGGTGCCATTATTACCGGATCGGAAGCGCTCATCCCTGGAGTTGTTGGGCCGAGATTTGCTCTGCTTGGAGGCGACGGGACCCACTTGCGAGGTGGCCTGGATTCTGTTGTCGATCTGCAGAGATGGGTCTACGCCTGAAAAACGAAAGGGGAGGGGGGGGGGGGCAGAAGGGGAGGGGTCGTGTTCAGTATTCACAGCCACGGCCTAAAGTAAAGACAGAGACGCCCAGGAGACAGGCAGCCAGCTCAGTGTAAAGACACACATTCCCGCTTCTTTCTTATATACTCAGCCGAAGACCACAGCCTCCATGGCCGGAACGGCGAAGGAAAAGAGAGGCATGTCGCGCTCGTATTGACAACTGGCAGAGAGGAATCAGCCGCAGGCTCACCAGCTGCCTGCATGAACAAAGGGCTACTGTATCAGCAACACAACACAGCCACTCGAGGCACCATGACCCCCCCCCCGCCATAAACAACCACTTCTTACAGGGCAGAACTGCTGCCAGCCAGCTAACTGCTAGCACAACGTACGGATAAACTCGAGCATAAACACAGACGGCATTTACGTTACGCTCTTATGGTTTGTGCACAGATATCACATCTGTCATCTGTCCTGACCTCCAAAGATTCAGCTGAGAAATACAACAACCTTGAACACAACAAGACGTTCAATCCAAGCCATCGGCTTGGTGACCTAAACACTTAACAGGACAGTTGAGGCTCCAAGACTGGCCTGGGCTGTGATCCACCACCCGAGAAAAAGCCCTGACACCAGAGCCAAAGTGAACGTAGATCCTTCCTTTTCATCCTTGAGAGCAGCGAGGGTTTTCACGGGCCACACGCAGCAGTGAATCACCACGTTGACTCTCCAGATGAGAGTGTAACCACCTGATTCATAAATTAAACACGCATGATCCTAGTTGCTGAAATCCCTAGCAGATAAGGCTACTGAACAAGTGAAGCCAGCCAGAACTATGAGTTACAACAGAGCAACATTGGCCTTGTCACTTTCAGGCCTTCGTATTCTGGTAGTTATTTGTATTCCAGAGAACTCCAGGCAGTGACAATGAGGAGTTTAAACTAATGATTACACATTGTAATGGTACTTTCCAGGAAACACACTGAAAATGAATTCTTCCTTTCTGTTTAACACAAGCCTACAAGTATGTTAAACAGAAATGCATCCAGATTCATCCAGGCAACAGGGAACTTGGACCCACCTCACTAATTATGAATCTTTAAGACAATATTAAAGGCAAAAATGAATATGAATAAATACTCACAATGAATAAAGACTGAGCCAACATCTTCCACTTGAAACTTAGTTCAAAACTACCGTTTCTGCTTCATGAGGAAAGGGGAACATCTGAGTTTAAGGCTTTAGACATCAACACTCAACGGAAGTGAGAAGTGAAACAGGAAGTGGGCGATTACGCTTAGCATCATTAACAAAATAGTAGGGAAGAAATATATATATATATATAAAAACAAGTTACACCAGAATGTAAAAATCCGGTTTCAAATTAGGACCTGCAAATGCCAGTTTCAAAAAAGTATTTTCATTTGGATTCGATTCAACGAAATACTGCACAGGTAGTCATTGACTTAGATCCTCACTTCCGGGACAAAACCGAGGCGTAAGTCAGTCTCGATCAGTATAGGGGTCAATTATACTGTATAACATAAGATACAATAATACACACATTTCAGGAAACCTCTGCGATGACACACAGAGTCATCAGTTTTTTTTTGGTTCTGGCCACATGCTGCACACGCAGTAAAATACGTACACCGGCGGCCGCACCGTTCTGGGGTGTAAGTATTATTGGGCACTACTCGGGATGTGAGTCGACAGTATGGCCTGTGACGACGCAACGATTGTGGTCCTGAAAAACCATGCGTTCGTTAAAATCGCCGACTAAAATTCACACATGAAAATGAGAAAAAAATAGGTTGAGGGAATGTGTCAATTGCTGTGAGTCAGGAGTGGTAAGCCACAGCCACCATGCGACCAGGCATGCACACGGCAGAAATGCATTGGACTGCAGTATGTAGAGGGGCACCAAATAGCCTGGTCTCATGAGGCCCGACCTGCACACAGCCCACACGGTGCGGAGGGGCACTGAAGGCAAAATGGCTACAGAAAAGCAAATTCACTCACACATGCACATTAACTCCAATTAGCATGTCTTAGGACTGTGGGGGGAAACCAGGGTACCTGGAGGAAACCCCACGACGACACAGGGAGAACATGCAAACTCCACACACGTAACCCAGGAGGAGACTCGAACCCGGGCCCCAGGCCCCAGGTGTGAGGCAACAGTGCTAACCACTGCACCACCACGTCACCCCTATTTTTATATATTTTGTTACATATTTTTTATATTTTTAGACATGCGCAATTAGTGGAAGTTCAAAAAGTGTGATTGATTCACAGAAAAGAACCGGTTCAAAATAGCAATTTGTTCACGAACAGGACATCGTTCACTCAGCTGTCTTAGTGTTTCTCACTAAAACCATACTGCATTATAGTTTGCGTAATGCTTTTCTCTCCAACTGAAAAATCGTGCAAATACAAATGTGATCTTGCATTGTATTAGATTTGGATATTAACATATTAATCGTGTTAGAACAGATTTGCAGTGTGAAAGTACGCTTTGCAGCAGGAATGACTATTTTCAAATTTGAATGGGGCCTCAAATTACACTGAACTAAGGATCCAAAAAATCTGAAGTGGGAGTAAATGACCAGCTGCAATAACACCAAAAATAGCAGGACTACGAAGAAACCAGAGCCACAGTCATCACAGCAATTCGATGAATTCCGCGAGGAAGTATGCTGTTACTTCAGACCACTGCACGAGAAAAAGGGGACCCGTCCAGGTTTAAGGTCGACCAGAAGGACGGGCATCTCGAAGCAGCTGCAAGCTGCTAAGACGGAAGACTAAACAAAGCAAGGTGACCCTGGGGATGGTCAAGGTGACGCTGGGGATGGTCATTTACTGTAAACAGTCGCTCTTCTGCGTTAACCACCCAATGGATGTGATGCATCACATAAAACGTCTGACGTATCACTGGACAATGAAAGGTTAAGCCCTGAAAAAGGTTAACTAATTTTAACTGCACTCTTCCAGCGAGCAAATGTGATCACCCTCCAGTCCCAAAGAAGGACAACGTTAATATGGAACGCACCCCAAAATTCCATCTCATGACACACAGCATTCCGAAGTGCATCAAAGCCACTCAATTGAACATGATCCCATTCTTCAACCATGACCTGTGAGTGAACCTTTACAGCCTAGATATAAAAAATAAATAAAAATAAATATACCAGTGAGAGAGAAGAATCCACTGACAAGCGAACACCTTTGTGATCATAGAAACGAACAACAAAAAGTCAGTCCTTCTTAAGTATGGCCCAACAGCAAGAGAAGCTTAATTCCAGAGGCTTAGGAACAAAACGAGATTACAGTGGTGTCTGTCTCCCTGTAAATAACTTACCTAGGAAGCACCCTTACATTTGGTCTTCAAATTAATGGCTATCAGAGTAATCCCCACTGACGTAGTAACATTTAGGGTCATTCGGTCACTCGTCAAGGTTTCCTGAGGATAGGTGTTCAGAAAGGAAGGGGAGGGGTGATAGCGGGAAGTGACCCATCGGCCTTTGCTAAAGGCCAAAGTCTTTACTCGCTTTCCAAGGAATTCCAAGGAGAGCATCATTAAGCAAGCATGCAAACATTCTTAAACCCTAAGGAGTTACAGAAAAGAAGTGTCCACCCTTCAAATTGGTTTTTTGTTTGGACACCCTTCTTCACTGACGACAGGTCCTCACGCAGCAGGCAGCGCTGAGAGGGGCAGATGTGAGGTCTTTGGGGAGGCTCACGTAGCTGCACCCCATCCTTTCCCACCTTTCATTTGAAAAGGCGAGCAGAAGCCGCCAGAAGATGGCGAGCAGCTGGGCACCGGTGCCAGGCAGAACCACGGTGTCCGCAGCTGCGTTCCCCGGCTTCTACAGACAACGGAAGCTTCCGGACTGTTCTGGGGGCAGGGAGATGTTTACAGGGAAGCCCAAACCTCGAAACGCTTGGCCGGACAGCAGCTTAACCAGATCAATACTGTCCCCTGCGTCAGCAAGTCTGAGGCTTCTGAATGACAGACTCACCCCAAACACCAAACCACATGGCGGTTATGTTAAAACGACGTTATACTGAAATGACTGTTGGGATCATTCACCAGCGTTTCCATTAACTCCTTAACTACACGTGCATCGATCACAACACAGATAGGGAGATACAAAAAGGTCACTTTGCAATTGTCTAGGGCGCCCTGAAACATCTGCACCATCAACAGCAACATCCTCATACATATTATTTAAACAGCTCTTCAACACAAAGGAATAGGTCAGACTTCCAGACTTCCAAATAGCAGATTGGCTCCTCTGTCTAGTTGCTAGGGAATATAAAAAAAAAAAAAAATACCTGACATGGGGGGACACCAATCAGCAGGCTGCAGTCCCACAACGTGGTCATTTATTGGCCAGGGCTGTCACCATACGGTTCACATGAGGCTCTGTCCTACAATACTCACTGAATAGCTTATAAAAGCTATCGCTTCAGCATTTACTGATGTTTGATTTATTTTTAACAACCTCCCCCTTATAAATGGTAAAGTTATTTTATTGTGTTTTGCAGGTACTGGAGATGCATTACAATTGGTTTTAATGAAACTGACCTGGTCTCCTTCCAACAGCATGAGAAGTAGGCTTGTTTCAGAGTGAACATGACCTAAGACAATCGCATCAAACCCTTTGCAGGAATATTAATGGCAACAGCAAAATATACACCTATATTTATTACATTTATTCAGAGTTTTATCAGATGATTTTAATATTTTTCACCTGATGGGGCTGTTTTCCTTTTAGCAAACACAGCACCTACTGTGGACTACGAAGCCACAATGAAAGGAATTAACCAAAATATCCAGACTCATGTCAACTGAAGTGGACACAGACTCATCATAATTCATTAAACATAATTCATTGCTAGGAAACTCGAACCTGCCCACAACATGGTAATAACATGGTCTAGCTGATGTATGTCTGTGCATGAAGTCTGACATTAAACTGCAGGTTAAAGCTTCTGTTTCCGGGTGACCAGTAATATGCTGAGGAACTGGAGAAAGAAATGGCATCTGCGAGCTTGTGCCCAGAGTTGCTCATAAAACCCTAAAAACAATCTGAATGAGACCTCAGGAGACGAAGAGTGGATGGAAAACCGTATCTGACAATAATAATAGGTCCACACGCAAAATGTAAGTAATGAGATACAATAATGTAATGAGTAAAAAAAAAAAAAAAAAAAAAAAAAAAAAAAAAAAAAATTAATCCAATTACCTGCTGATAATTCAGAGTAAGGAAAGGTCCCAAAAAATCAGCCGAAACCCTAATCTTTCATCCA